>JAVQJL010070254.1:0-10604 GCA_036024295.1 Nannoperca obscura
ACTGTGACCCATCTGTAATCCCATCCCCCACCCTGCACCCCCATATCCGCCCTGTCTCGCCCTGCACTTCTCCAAAACAAACCAGCTGTCTTGGCCGGTCGTGTCCCCGGGGGCGTAAACAGGTGCCGAGAGGGCCGCAGGGCCTCAGCATGTGACACATGGCAGCTCGCTACTTCTCCTCCAACCTGCCAACACACCAGAGACAGAGAGAAAGAGTGGTGTGTTCCACAGATGTAGACTTGTCGCCACAGACAAGTTGATGCTTAATAGCACAAAAAAACACTTTCTCACTGGGTCAGTAATATAAATGTTTCTGATAGTACTTACTGTATAATAATGTAGTTAATGAAGTTGCATGTTACTTTTTTTTTTGGAAACCATTATTGTGCAGTGTGAAGCATGAAGGAAGAACCTTGACATGCCTTTAGCAGATATAAAAATATACAATGCTGTGTAACCAAAATAGATAAAAGGAAAGAGGTCTGTCCTGCTGAACCTAAAGCCAAGCTGTATTTTTAGCACAAACTACACACTGTGCACAGAGAGGGGGACTGCTGGACGCAGGTCAATACACACACACACACCAAATCATTGCTACTATTAGTGTATAAGTGTGAACTTTCAATGGAGGCACTGACTAAAGGTTTGCATTTCTTAAATAAGAGATGCTGGAAAAACTGACAATACAGTGTTGAAAAAAAAGTGGGTGGTGAGTGAAATTCAGTTTATTTTATGTTAAGATAATCCTTTAAATTTCACGTAATCACACGTTCAGTTCAGTAGATGGAACAAACAACAAAAGTTTTGTTCATGATTTTGTGTAATTTCCAGGGCCATTTGCAGCCTTTTGGGGCCCATAAGTATGCAAGTTATTTTGCTTTTGCTGACCTTTTGTTTATTAGAATACTTAACTAAACCCAGAAGTGCAACAGCTTCTTTGTGCACAGTATTCACAACTTTTACAACTCTTTCAAGCACTTGCAAATAAGGCATTCAAGTTTGGAAACCACTTTTGAACGCAATAAAGTATTTCTTTTGAAGCTTGAAGAACAAAGGCAGCCTCACACCCTAACTGTCCTACTATCGCTCTCTCTCTCTCCGTGATGAGCTCAGCTGTGCTTACACACTCTTTTGTACATCTGGCACTTTGACTCTTTGACACTGTGCGTGTGCGCGCGTATGGACAAGTGAGTGTGTGAGGGAGGGGGATGTCCTTATGCAGGCATATGCGTGATTGTGTGCATAAGTTGTGGTTTTAGGGGGCTGAGCCAAGCTGAAAACTGCCACCTTGTTGAGTAGGCGGCCTACATTTGTACCTCTAACAAGCTGAGGCAAGCTGGTAGCTCAGCTTGTGTGTATGTGCAGGACTTTTTATCAGCTTCCATCTTACAGCAGCTCCTAAGTTATTTACCCATGTGGAGACAAACAACACATTAATGAAAAGTCTTGTGCTTGAGATGCAGAATGTCAAACCCTGTAAGTCTTTGTGTGCAATAAACACACACAAGAATGTATCCGTGTTACACAACTGCCTGTCAAATAATTAGGGAATGTAAGGATTTCCAAAAATAAAATGGAAAAGAAAAATATGAGACCTAAAACATACACTTTATTACCCTGTGGAGGGAAATAAGGAGGTAAGAACATCATTGCCCTCTTTGAACTATAATTATGTTATGTAGATAAACTAAAACAGATGGATGACTTCATTTGGGGGAGTTTTTAAGATGATTCACAAAGAATAAATGAAGCATCTTTGCGTGTAAATGTAGTATTTTTCTCAGTTTAAGCAGAGCCTGAAGATCAGATTTTCAGATAAAAGCCCTGTATCCCATATAGCCCACAAAAAAGATCAGCGCCAGGATAACTTTCCAAGTGCACTCACATGCAATCAAGGGTTGTGCTCAGTGTTACTTAACTAAATCAAGTGATCTAAGTGTGTGTGTGTGTGTGTGATTGTGACAGCTCATTTGGGAATGGCCATATGCAATTTTTATCAGCAAAAGCAATAGCAGGGAAAAGGCAGGGGTTGTGCAATATCAGCGCAGCACATTTGGCCAGCTGCTCAGACTGGCCTTTCACAGGTCTGCTGTGCAGTGTGAAACCTGAATAGAGACTCTCAGCAGCAGCTCCAGCATTTGCATTTGATGCAGACTTCTAGCAGACTTCAGCTGGCTGACCCAGCACCGCGGATGACTCTGAACTCAACAAAACTTTGCTGGAGGAAGGTTAGAGCAACAGGAGAAAACACTAACAAGGTACTTTCACTTCGGTGTTTGGACCTTGTTCGAGGCATAGACGTAGTTTGGGTACGACTCGGGTTGGGTGTATTTAAAATAGCTCCGGTTTGAAGAAGTGGCGACAGAACTATCTTTCCTGGCGGAGGAGCACTAAATCCACAGCGCAACAGACTACCGGCGCACAGTTCACCGCTGAGCTCGAGCCAGACAGACTGTGGGTTTAACTCCGGGATGCATCTGTGTGGCGATTAATAAACAACAATTTATCTTTAGCTAAATAACGCGTTTATCCGCCACTGTTTGGACCGCTTGAAGAGCCCTCGTCCCCGTGTTTTGTCCAAACAGACGGACTTCTCGACACTGGAAGGACTTTAAACTGAACTCAACATGTCAATTCTGCCGTTCACTCCCCCCATTGTCAAAAGACTTTTGGGCTGGAAGAAGGGAGAGCAAAACGGCCAGGAGGAGAAGTGGTGTGAAAAGGCGGTGAAAAGTCTGGTGAAGAAGCTGAAGAAGACGGGTCAACTGGACGAACTGGAGAAAGCAATCACAACACAGAATATCAACACAAAATGCATCACTATACCAAGGTAAGAAGAGTTGCGTTCATGGTGACCGCGAAGACAGCATCCTAGCCTAGTTAGCCGAAGTGGACGCTTATTTTTACGGCCTGGGTGTTTAATTAATTACACGTGTTACTCAAAAAGAATTCCCAAATGTATCCTAGTGTTTGCCAACTGACGTGCTCACCTTACACATGTACGGCATCATTAACTTGACTGAGCAGTTGACGTTTCCACTTCCTGCCTCTCGTCAGTATTTCAAACTCTTGCTTTCCTTTATTACACAGTAACACGGTGGCTAACGTGCGTAAACGAGCTAACACTGGTGCATAAGGAAAGCTAGCAAACCATTGCTCGAACATCTCGTCAGTTAGCTGCCATGCCATCATGTGTGCACTTTACTTCAAGTGAACCGAAGCCCTGACACTGTTTTTGTTGTTGTTGCAGTTTCTTGCAGCACAATTGACATTTAACTCGTCATTTTGTTAAAGAGGGGATATAGTGTGTGCATTGACTAGCCAGCAACGCACATGCAATGCAAAAGCACAAATGGAGTCCAAGTTATATAACTTGGCCTTAATCTGGAACGCTTTCTAGCTCTGTGGTGGGTTAGTGCTAGTGCGTAGGCGAGCGTGGAGCTGTGGCTCTCCTTTCAGTGCCTCTACACAGCCATTTATCCACCAACACAGGATTTACCGCAAATAATCAACTCTGGCGTGCGACATTTAAAAGGTCCCTTATAAACAGTCACTCTCCTCCCTTTGAGAGGCTGTGTGATAGGCTTGTGAGGTGCTGTTTGTAAACTGTCTTACTTATCTCAGTTCCTAAAAATGTGGGAAATGTGGAGTTTGTCTATTCACAGCACACTCTAATATGTGAGTTGCATTTCTAGATATATAATAGGACAGCATCTATTACATATACTCAGTTGCCAGTTTTTTGGTACACCCAGCTAACTTTTGTCCACCCCACGTGCTGTATATCAGTGAGGGTACAGCTGAATGGATTAGTTGTTGGACAGGCAATTCATCTGCAATACTTTTGATAATCTATTGTTTGAGACATTTTTCAAGCAAAATGACCAAACACCACCTGCTTTTCAAGTGTGAGGTTGAAATGCTTTTCTTTGTCATGTGCAATAGTAAACCTCATGTGGTTTTGGACTGTTGGTCAAATTAAACAAGACATTTGAATACGAGACATTTGAATACATCTTCTTTGGCTGTTGGAAATGATTAAAGGCATTTTTAACTATTTTCTGACATTTGGAGATCAAACAATCGGAAAACTAATCGGCAGATGAATCATCAAAGAAAACAATCAACCACTGCAGCCCTAAATGAGGGCAGTCTAAACATTTCACTGCAGTGCAAAAGAAGTCAACAGCCTCCAAAATGACAAAAAGTTCAATCAGCGCCTCACTATAACATTGCTTTCAACAAACTGAACATGATTTATTGTGAGGTTGTCATATTAGACTGTATTATTTTCAGTCAGGTGTAACTCATAAACTGGCGACAGATTTATTGTTCAGTCTTTACCATCTCTACTATTTTTGCAAGTTATACGTAACAAATGAAGAACTTCAGCTTTTGCTTGTGTCCTCAAAATCTCACTTGCATGTGTGGGAAATTTAGATTTAATAGCATACTGCGTGTCAGAAGAAAAGTGAACCTCGATGCTCGCAGGGCACTCCCACATTCATGATTGCCACAAGTGTGGCATATCACAGCTTGCACATGCCTGGGCCAGCGTTCAGAGTTAAGCCTATACTAAAATTGAATAACGTTTCCCACCACTAATGCAGAGGGGAAGAGGCAGAGTGCATTAAGATGACCCCAGAACAGAGATGGCTGTCAGTGTGGGCTAACAGTGTCCCTGGAGAGCTGCTGTTTCTATTAATTCCCCCACGTTCTGGCTTGCTGACAGCAGCTGCCTGCGTGTTCAGGCCTGTCTGCGGGGAGGTCAGCTCCTATCTCTCTGACACATAAACTCCCTGATGAGGCTCATGGCTACAGCTCCTGATGATGGTCTGCCATAATGCTGAGTGCTGAAGGAAGCAGGCACTGCGCGTTGATTGAGTCAGTAGTTGCATCAGGTACCTGTTGACTTAAGGTATTGAAGAAGGGGAAAATTTACTTGATTTACTCATCACAGTTGATTCAGATATCATATCTTAGAGCAGTGGTTTCCGACCTTTTTTGCCCAACGTACTCCCACAGCCCCTTTATCATACACCTTTCATAGAACACCAAATACCAGAAGCGGATTTTCAACGTTTTCCAGTTAAACAAAGTTAATGATGTTTATTTTGTGCAAAACCACTCTTTCCTGTAAGTTTTGTCCCTCAGACCTAACCTTACAACTGTTCAGCTTTGCCAGGTGGTTTGGGAAACTTTGTTAAAGCCAGCTGTCTGATTTTAAAGGTCTGTGACCTGCTAGACAGCATTTAAAATAACACGCCAGTCTCTGGTTAGAAGCTCTGATATCTCAACTGGGTGAGTTTGGTCAAGACACAGTTATTTTTGGTTGTGGGTGGTTAGTGTGGGCGGTGTGTGTTTACCCTGGCGATAAAGCCAGCGTCCCATGAAAAAACATTAGTCACAGTCACTTTGACTTACGTTCCCATTTGAAGTCGGAAACAAAGGGCTTTTGCAGTATATCAGGTTTTGTGTATCACTTGAGCAGAGCTACTGGTTTGCTCGTCTTTTAGGTCACTGTGGTTTAGATTTTACTTTTGTGAGCAGCAATAAGCAAAGTGAATGCCCAGGCTCCTGTCCAAGTTCAAGTCTTAGTCACTCAACACCGCAAGCAATTGTGGCCTTGTGGTGTTGACCTACCCTCCCTCCTTCTATTTCTCCATGTTTCTCCTTTTAAAATCCTCTCTTCCTGTGAGCTGTAAACTTGGGTTAGTCACAAACATTGGTGTGTAAAGTGCGTCAAGCCATGAAAATCTACCACTTTCCGATGGTTGAGGGGTGGAAGTTAAGTATGTTTGCCTGCGCTGCTCGAACCTGAAAGGGTGACTAAAAATGACTTTCCTTGTGTTGTTTAAAGAGACTCGATGCATTTATAAACAGAAGCCAAGTCTGTTTCAGTTATGCCTGTGGGTTGGTAAACATCTCAGGCGTTTGTAGTGTTGTCCAATCACTAAATAGTCTTACGTTGACGTGACAAAGCCCTTAAGTGGCCAAAGGTATTGTGACTCTGGAGCAAAGAAATAGCCACAAAGTGAGGAGCAAAGGAAAGTGGTCAAGTTGGTTGGATCGCTCAACAAAACATCAGACTTTGACAAACTGACAGTTCATGTTTGTTTCTTTTAGCTATGGCTATTGTTTTTGTTCACAAACTTTAACAACGACGATGAAGTTCCCAAACCTTAAGGAAGTACTTGTTTTAACCCAAACCACATTGTTTCCCAAACAATAACCAATGAGTTTTTTTAACCCAAACCATGACCTTTTCCTGATCGAAGTCATTTTGTGGCAAAACATGCCTAAACCTTAACCATAGCGGAGTCAGACCAGGACGCGGTTTTATTCTGGCAAAAGTCATATGTAACTGTTGTAGAGAGCACTAACATTTGACGTCGTCCTGTCGATCAGGGTGTCAGATCAGGACACTCTTTTATGTGTCTGTCTCATTCTGAAGGACAATTACAAACAGCATATTTTGTCATTTAATTTCGAGGAGTTGTTAACTATTGAGTCAAACATTGACCAACTTCCTACTGCAAGATATATATTTATTTGACTCTCAGTGTTGTTATGTACCCTGCACTTGCCGTTACTGATGGTGCAACTATGGCAAACTGCAAGTTTCTAAATTTCGGACACTTCCTCAACGTACACTATTAGGTCTGTTATTTAAATTGATTGCACTCCCTGGCTCTCTTCTTAACTTCACATTGACAAGCAAACTTAAATCTTGATGGTGTATTAACCCCTTTCAAACAGTCTTCTGTAAATACTGTTTTATACATCACATTAATAAACATTTTGGTGTATGTCATGGAGGGCTTCAACTAACAGCTATTTTCATTGTCGATTCATCTATGTATACATTTTTTAATTACTCAATTAGTCGTTAATTGCCAACCAACAGTCCACACCCAAAGATTTTCATTTTAATAATGACGTAAAACAAATAAAAGTAGAAAATCTTCACTTTTGAGAAGCTGGAACCAACAAGCTTTTGGCATTTTTACTTGATAAATGATGTACGTAATCAATTCTCTAAGTTGTAGTTGATTCATTTTCAGGCAATTGAGTAATTGTGGATCATGTTGTGCAAACTAATCACAACAAGCAACTAGAAAGTAGTAAGTGCTGTAAAGTGATCCTCAAATGGACATTAAAGTGGCAGACTCAGAGAAGAGAGGTTTACAACATACACAAGCTGCACAACTTTTGTAACAATGGATGGAAATTTGTCTGACGGTGCCAATAACTTCTTGCATTGTCTAGTCTTGCATGGCAAATGTAAATTATCATTCGGACACTGTTTACCTATCTGTAACGGTCCTGTCATGTTTGAACTTAAACTGAGAACTACAGGGTGTGTGTGGAAGTGAAACAGTCCTCAAAAGAAAGATACATAGAGTAATGTTACAGGTTCATGGCTAATGTCTAATGTCTAAATCTATGTCTATGTGGTTTAAGAATCCATTCAGTTGCATGGGAGCTTACAGAGCGGTAAAATAAGGGTGGATCCAATAGCAGTTTAGTGGGGGAACACCTGTGGTATATGAGAAATCATCCATGGTGTTTGCGTGTATGAGTATGTTGTGTCTTTTTTCACAGAGTCTAGGGGAATGGATTCCTCACTTCTGTGTACCTTAACTTACTCGGAGTTTGGGCCAGGGCTGGGGAGTGCTTTCATCTTGTCCACACACATCCCTCTTGGCAGCAAGACTGCAGTCTGATTCACACTGCTGCATGTCAGGGCAAAGGTGAGGGAGTGAAGGAGTCCCACGCACAAAAATAAAAGATGTGATAAGATGAGAATGAGGGCTATAGCACGGAAGGAACGGAGGCTGTTGAGATTCACGGAGGATGGTGCAGACAATATGGTACAAGCGTAGATTTCTTTTACAGATTTGAAAATGTTAAAAACCAGTGCACCACAATCATGTAGATCCAGAATAATACAATGTATGACTTGAAGTCGAAACCAATTGATTTACTTTTGCAATCTCATAGTAGCCTTGTGGTAATCCTTTAATATAGAAATGTGTGGTCACCAATTTACACCACTTGGGAGTAAAATCTTGTCAGCATTAGACCCAAATCCAAAGTGGAAAACTTGTGTTGTAGGGCTCGGTGTTAAACCTCAGTACTTTTTTGGCACTGACAGAAATTAATCTAATGCGCAGTGAACCAAAAGCTGGAATAAATCTCGACTGAGATCTTATTTGCTTATTCTTTGATCAAGTTGTTCTGATTTAAATCTAAGTTGTGTCAGTTTTAGATTGATAGAAAGAAAGAAGTATTTCTGTGGTCTCTTTACCAAAAACTAAGATCATCTTGGCCCCAACGTATACATTAACACCAACAGACAATACAAGTTTTTATCAGCCAGGTTCATGCTGTAGTGTTAAGAGCTCGGATAGATGTTCAAAGGTAGAATGAGAGAAAGTGTGCAAGAGATAAAGAGGGAATGCAGAGCGATGAAGAGGAGTTGGGGATTCCCTGTGTTGTGTCTGGTGCTATAGGGGAGGGCCTGCCATCACAGTGCGTTTTACTAAGGGAAGATGACACACAAATAGATAGAAGAAGAAAAAAAACGAGAGCTACAGAGGTGAGAAAGGACTTTGCAATTTGGATGTGAAAGAGAAAGGTAAACCAGAAAACCAAGGGTTTAGGTGAAGGAAGAGACGTAGACAGAATATTTGGCAAGAGGTAGTGTGTTGGATTCTTGAGCTTATCAGACAGACGGTGGTTAGTTAACATGCTAATAGATAAAGCTGGTTTATTTTCAGCAGTTCAACATCAAACAAGTATGTCTGCAGACGACATTAAATATTCACAAATGCACACACTGCAGAGGACTCTTGTGTATAGCCGCACTGCTTCATAAGCCACCTGCTTGAATGCCACATACACACACACACACACACACACACACACACACAGTACCTAAAATATGCACAAGCGTCCTACACATCCTGTTATTTAGCATAGTAGAGCTACAGTAGCACCGGTCTGTGCTTCCTGTCTTCATTATTGGATGTTGTTTGTGTGTGTGTTTTTCTGTATGTACGTTTGTTGATGCTTGTTTGTGCTTCCTAGTGCTTATTATATTGCCATTAGATCTCTGTAATTGGTTGTTAGTTATCATATTTGAGGCATGCTGTGGTCGATGTTGATAGAATGACGCCGCAAGTGAAATGCAGAGACAACAAATTTGCTTGTTTGTTAATGAGAATGGACATGCAGGGTGGAAAGCAAAGAAGATGACGGAGAGTGAAGATTACAGACCCACAGAGATTTAACTTTAAGCAACACCAAAGCTTGATTTTAAAAGCTGATGGTAAACTCTGTCATGGCCAAACATGTAGTTGTAGCTCTATCAACACCAGTTAACATAGCTCGCATACTTCTGACACAGTCCCATAAATTCTGCTCTAATGATTATTTTCATAATCTATGAATCTGCTGATTGGTTTCTCAGTTGGTTCATTATGTGGTCTATAAAACACTAGAAAACAGTGAAAATTGCCCATCACAATTTTCCTAGAGTCTAAGGTGATCTCATTAAATGTCCAAAACCAAAAGATTTTAAATTAACTATAAAGTTTGAACACGGAAAAGCAGCAAATTCTTACATTTGATAAGCTTGAACCAACACATGTTTTGGCAGTTTTGCTTGAACATCGACTTAATCGATCAATTCTCATTTGCTCAGACAGCTGACAAGATGCACTGTCTCCCTTTTTAACAACTTATTTATGATATGAAATGATATTTGACAATATCAATTAGATGCACTGCAAAGTCCAATGTTTATTTATTATATTTGAAAATCATAATTCAAATAAATCAATACAGTTATGTAGTGGGAGACCCTTCCTGTTTTTCTCTCACCTTTATCTTATTTATGCTTCAGTATGGTCACAAATCTCCTTTTTACACATGCACACATGCATGCACACACTCTCTACCCCTCACTTAGGTAGCTTTCATTTCATATATCACACCTGAGTCATCCGAGACAGCATTGTTCACCATGGGCACGATACAAGACAGGTCACAGAGAGTTTATATGTGTTGTCTGTCTGTCTGTGGTTGGCTGCTCTAATGGCTGTAACAAGTTGCCCTCAACATTTGGGTTCAGGATCCTTGTCATTGTTTGATTTGCTTTACAGAGAGGCGATAATGCTGTGAATCAAGACAGATGCATACACTAAGTGTGTGTGTGTGTGTGTGTGTGTGTGTGTGTGTGTGTTTGTGTGTGTGTGTGTGTGTGTGTGTGTGTGTGCATTAATGAAGTCTAAATGTGTTTACATTATTGTAACCAAAGAGTTTTGACCCAGAAAAACTGAATGGGTTGAACTGAAAAGAGTCACCTGCTCTCTCTCTCTCCCTCTCTCTCTTTACTCTAAATGCATGCATGGGATATCAGAGTCACACTAGGACACTTTTCTTATTTTCTTATCTAGGCTAGCTAGTTAACCACTTAACTCAAACTCAAAATGCTGCCAGAAATGTTCCAGCGCGTTTGTGTGTGTTTGTGTGTAAATATGCACATACAGCAGGAGGGGCACTGACTACTAGCAAGGAACCTATAAATGAGTAGAGAC
>JAVQJL010070260.1:0-44983 GCA_036024295.1 Nannoperca obscura
TGAGAGGTGGGGGTGGGGGGGGGGGGGGGCACGTGGCTGTGCAACAGCAACATGATTTGTAGAAGCAGAGTTCAAGTTCAGCAGCCTGGACCTGCAGGCCTGGAGTGTGCCTCAGCCAGTTAGACAGCCAGGTCAGACCTGAAACTCCTTCCACGGCTCATTTCACACAATTGTTTCTCATCTGAGCGCTGTGCATGTGAATTATTAATCAATTAATACAATTACAGCAACCATGGAACATATGTTGATCCTTAAAATAAAATGAAACTATAATCAGATATTCAAATTAAATACAAATGGGAATTTGATTTGAATTTCTGAAAGCATTGAGATGCTTTATTTTATTTTTTTTACTGAAATTAGAAACAGATTTCACTCTGGGCGCCTCAACCATAAAATACATTAAAGTACTCTTAAGTTCACAAAGACTGAAAATAATTAAAGCAACCTACAGTATAAAACCCGGATCACAGACAATAAACCAATTATGTTTTCCCACTATTCATAAAGACCTGAATGACTAAAGTCTGTGCTGTTAAGAGTATGTTTAATTCCCAGGTCTCTGAAACTCTTTTCACACTAAACTTCTGATAAACCTTCTGATAAACCTAAAAACCTCTCCAGTCTGACACTGCTCTGTTTTTGGTGGGAAAGGGTGAAAACATGATTTTATAATAACTGCAGAGTTACTCTACAGTACATGGAGACACATAAACATGATTAAGTCTAGGTTGCTGCATGAACTTAAAGTCATAAAGTAACCACAAATAAATCTTTCTGAAACACTGCTGTGGTGACTCTCCTGTCCAAACACAGCAGGGACAACTTTTAATAAACCAAGTGTTGACAGCTCCGTTTTTATTTATGTCTGGTTAGGTATGAGGCTGAAGTTGTTGTAGGTAGGGCTGGGTCTCACACCTCAATACCTTTTTTTGTACCAACCGAAATGTATCTCTAGCACAGGTACTTTTAGTTTAAAAAACTAACTACTTTTAGTTTAAAAAACTAAAAGTACCTAAAACTGGCAGTGAATGTCTGTATTTTGCCTGTTTTTTATTTTATTTAGGTAAAGTTCCTGAAAGGCTGCTTTTGTTAAGACAGAAATTTAAAAAATGATTTGCAGGAAAACATGTTATACAAAAAGTTACAGTAAAAATATTTTTTTATATACAGTACAGTCAAAAGTTTGGACACACCTTTGACAGGTACTGTATATAAAAATGTATTTTTAAAGGTGGGTATAGAAAAAAAAGTTGAGCTACAAAGACCAAAACTAAAGGTGTAAAAAGAAAGCAGACTGGTATGAACTAAATTAACCTATTAGGCCATTGTGGGCATTGTTCCGAATCAATGAACAGGATTTCGTCATAACTACCATTAGATTTTTATATTATTTTTGCATTACTATAATTTGACAAGTATCTAATTTGCTGGATTAGCCAAACACAGATGTTTCTGTCTATTTACTTTATCAATAAACAGCTTCTCGAGTCAGCCTGATGTATCCATGTTCAGCACCTTCATCGTAATCACCTCCCCTCACCTTGTGACTGAGCAAACTCATCTCTGTGACCTTCTTCGACCTCGGTGGCAACCATGACGACGATGACAGTGCAGACCAGACCAGTCCTCCATAGCGTTTCCATGGTTACTACAGTAGTTGCTATAGTAACAGAATTCAGTGCAGTGGTCCCCGGGCCTCTGTCCCAACATGTCTTCTGCCCTCTCGGATGCCCCGTCGCCTAGCAGTGGGACAGCTCAGCGCTCTGTTGGGCCATGGCTGTAGGAAGATCTGGGAGTTCAGACAGACATAGCAGCCTCTGCAGTGTGTCGATCAGCGAGTGGTGATGGAAGTCCTCGGAGGAGTAGAAAAGGCCTGGACGGATCTCCCAAGGGGCTCTGCAGCAGTGGTGGGTTTGGACTCCTCTCTGCAGCCCTGTGGAAGAGAAATTGCTCAGTGAGGAAGAGGAAGGCCGGGAAAGGGAGTGAAAAAGGGAGGGGAGAGACAGATTTAGGCTCAAAAAAGGTGGGAGGAACGAGGGAGACATAGGGAAACACAGACTAAGAGAGAGAGAGAGAGCATGAGATCCCATTGATCCATGCAGTTCCCAGTCTAATAAGACAAATCTACCCAGTTCATACTCAGGGTCCAGTGAAGGACCGCCCAGATCTGCATTGTTCCTTCAGCTAATCAATCTTGGCTTTGGCGAAGGGCAAACACCCTGTCTTTCACTCTGATGACTAGAGACAACAGCAGGTCCCAACCTGGGGCCCCTGAGGCCCCGCTCTTTAAGCTGCCTGCCCACCGGAAAGAGTTCAAACACAAAGGAAGCCATTGATCTTGTAAAAAGCTGCGCTTAATGCCCAAACAGGGCTTGAAGTGGGTATTATTTATGCCAGATCTGGGGGTAAAATGAGCCAATTTGAGAGGAGCAGCAGGTTGCCATCACTGCTACACTGGCTGACTGTGGTGGTTGGTTGTATGGCTGAGTGACTTGCTGGCTGGCTGCCTGACAGTACAGCTTACTAATTGGCAGGCGTCCTGGCTAGCAGACGAATAGTATGAGTGCCTATATGAAGCTTGTTTACATCTGAGACAGAGGGTAGAGTATTGTAATAATTATAGCTGGATATTAGTATTTGTTTGTTGGATTTGGATTTTTACATGAACACAAAAGAAATAATCTTGTTACAGATCCCTTAGATTTGTTGTTTTTTTGTTTTTTATTAATGTGACCAAGATACGTATTGAGGGGGACAGTTTACAGTTGGAAAATCAACTTCTCAGTGCTCTCTGGTGGACAAACTACTTCTACTACTTTAGGTTTCTTAATTTCAGCTCTTACCAGCGGTTTTACTCACTTTTTGCTATCACTGCCACAAAAGCGGCATCTTTCTTCCAATCATTTTATTTTTTTGTGATCTAGTGTGGGCATGACTGACTCCTCACAAATTGTAATGTAACTACACACAAGCATGCCAACACACAGCTATGTAATGGTGACACACAAATTGTTTTAAAAAGGGATTTAAAAGAAGATACTGCCAAAGAGTTGCATTTCATCTGCATAGTATTTCACAACGCCAGTAAAATTCAACATTTTTACAATGACTGTTTTCCTATGCCAGAAACAATAGGAAAAAGATTGTTCCTTCCCATTTTAACCTCTTAATAGAAAGTGAAGTTTGTATGACAGCACCCGATGATCTTTGGGAGGTAACAGTTCAGCCAGCCAGACATCACAGATTCAAATCTTGGACCACTTGTTCATTTTCCACACTACTAATTTAACTGTCCTGTGCTGTACATAAACCACAAGTTCCCTTTTAATTAAGCACTATTCTGTGGAGTTTGTTGTTTACTTATAGGCCAACATAGAGCGAGTCTGCATTATAATAACAATGGAAAATGACTTCCTCAGACCCACAGTACCCATTATAAAAAACAGACCAGAGCCAAGATCAGGAGTCACATTTTCATGGGTGCCTCTCTCTTTGACTTGAGTTTCCTGACTATGGACTGCAGTGTCAGCTAAAACCCAACGCTCGCTATTCTCCAGTAAAGTCTGCCCACCCAGTTCCCTCTTGTCCCAGCCTCTCCTGCTTCCCTCCCCTCCATCTCTCCCTCGGTGCCGTCTGGGGAGAGAAGAGCGAGCGGAGACGCCACACTGGCCCAGATGGCTGGCGGCTAACCAACTGCAGCCAAAGGTAATCGGAAGCAGATGGGAAACCTTTTGGTGACGAGAGCAAGGGGAACAAGTTGCCTCCTGAAAAGAGGAGGGAGAAAGAAAAGCAAGGGCAAAGCCCGGGGGGAATGAAAAGGAGACAGCGGAGTGTAAGCTGGGAGAGCCAGCTGGGAGAGCCATTCTTGAGTGTTAATGGCCTGAACTGAGTGTGGAGGAATGAGTTGAAAGGAACCCTAATGTGCCTCTCATTTCATTTCAAACAGCAATAGGAAGGTACAGTATAAGGAGGGCTTGCTTGAAAAACACTGAGGGGTCTTTGTACTGTTGCAGCTTCCCTCATATGTGGAACAACTGAAAGTTTTTCTCTCTTCCCCTCCCTCAGGCTTTCTCCCAGTCATTTCCTGCACAAGCCAAACTCCCCTCCATTTTCATTACTTCTGCTCCCGCTCTCAATTTATTGTGGGGTTATTAAACTTGCAGCTTGATATCAAGTGCTTTTCATTACCACTAACTCTCCTCTTGTTTATTTAAACAAGAGAAACAGGGAGAGCCTGGACCCCCCCCAGTGATGTCCCTTGGTGCTTTTTAAGTAAAGCTGCTTAAAAAGATTTGTGGACAGCTTCAATAGATCCTCACAACAACATACATGCACTGCCTTCTCGGTAAAATATGACTCCATTATAAACCGCACAGAAATGCAACTAAATTAAGAGCAAGCTGTCTCGCAGAGGTGACGGTGTTGTACATCTTCCGTGGTCTGTTGTGCAAAACCTTCCCCCCCGGGCTGTATCACTTTTGCAAAATAAAAAACGTATGTTTGTCAGCAGGCCAAGCGAGCGCATACCCTGACTCTCTATTCATTGTTTTGCTTGGATAAGCTACAAATATCGAGCACGCTGTACAGCTGCAATCACGGCCAAGACAGAAAGTGGTCCGAGCTGCAGACAGGCCACACAGTTTCCAGCGCAATCACAATTTGCAAAAGATAAAAGAAGGAGGGGAGAAGAAAGGGGTCGTTGTTAACAAGAGGGAGAAAAGTTGTACCACTCAGAATAATTAGGTGGGAATTTAAGGGTGGGCCAAATTTACAATGTAATCCAACCAGTGGACCCAGAAACCTTTTGACACACAAGTTTCTCATCTTGTCATCTACTAGTGAGCACTGACTGGTGCTTTTCATGTGGTGTAAAGGATGTACAGTTCTTTTTTTTTTTTAAGACTGGAGCTAACTATGCTGTCCTTGTCTTTAACTGTTGCCAGGGAGAGTGGAGCTATCTGAACGCTAGCACACTAATCAAAGCCATATGACCGGCTCAAAGTAAAGTCTGTGTGGAGCGAACAGATGCTAAGTGTCCCTCAGCTTAGCTTAAAGTCTAGCACTCCCCCACTCTCTCTCTCTCACACACACACACACACACACACACACACAGAGTTTCCACTTTGATCAGGGAGTAGCTCATGAATCAGCTTTAGGTTCAGTTTATTATTTCATTAAACCGTCAGCGCAGCTTCTCTTTTCTAATAAGACCATGCGGCTGTGGGATCAAATATCCCATAACACGAATGTCACAAGTCATATGCAGCATTTCAGACTTGCCTCAGCAGCAATTACTCCCTCATAGGAAGAAAGAAATGGAAGTCTAGATTCACACAGATCTCCACATGAAACCCTGAACAGGTGATAATACAAAGAACTGGTGGATATTTCTTAACTCTTAACTCTGTGTGCTGCAAAGACAGAAAGAGGCAGGCATTCCTTTCTGAATTCCCCCAAATAAACAGCGTGCAGATGAAAAGTGGGAACATAAACAGGCCGGAGAACCTCGGATGTGCTCCCCTTGCTCTGAAAATGTGCCTCTCGAGTCTGAAACAATATTTAGTGAGAGAGAGAGCTGACTCGACACGAAGCGAGCGAGCCAGCAGCACTGGGAACAGAGCGCAGATGGCAGCGGAAGGTTTTTCTCTTTCTGTCTTTTATCATATTCATTTTTGTTACGTTTTTTTATCTTCTTCAGGACTGCCAGCCAGGCTGTCCAGGCCAACAATAATATATTCCGTTTACTGTCACATAAAACAAAGAAAAGTAGCAAATCCTCACGTTTGAAAAGATGAAACCATGAATATTTGGCTTTTTATTTGCTTTCAATTGACTAATTGATTAATCAATTAGTGTGCGTGTTGAGAAAAAGTGTGCCTGTTAGGGATGCAACAATCTTACTGATGGAAGCAGCCGTGATGTGACCGATCAACGTTAAATACAGTTTCTTTGTTAATGTTACAATGAAATTCGGTGTTTCAGCTGGTACTTGTGAGCATTCATTAACTCGTGGTTGCCTATATCAACTAAGTTTGCACTGCAACAGTAACGCCTGGCCTCGTTTTGCCTTGTGTAAAAATGATGTAAAAATGATCCCAAAAAGTTTCACAAGATGCAAACAACAGACATCATAGTATCCAGTACAAGAGGATATGTGCATCCTTCCAGTAGAATCAAGTATCTCCACACAGTATGGCAAAATAAAATAATGAAATCATGCATTTACCTGGAATATAATATATGTATATATATATATATATATATATATATATATATTAATATATATAATAAACAAGACAGAAAGATGCTACATGACAAATAGACAAGCAACATAAACCTGCAGCTTTCTAAATGACTCATCATTTCTGCTATTAGAGGGACCACAGACTTGCATACATGTGCATACAAGCCTTTTAGCTAATTACACCATCTGTGTTACATCTGTGAATATAAAAGCGAGCTTTAACATTTTGGAGGTACAATTTATCGAACACTATAACATGTCACATAGTTTATTGTTCTGCCATCGATGGAAAGGTGCAGGTTGCTCCCCCAGCCGGTGAGCGACACAATACCACCCTTCACTCATGTACCTGGTGTCTGCTGTCGGCCACATCATCCCAGACACACACGCACGCACGCACACACACACACACGCGCACACACAGAGAGTGAGAGACTGTCAGCCAATGAGGAGATCCCAGCCATAGCTAAGAGCTCTTGAGAATAAGATCCATTCCAAAGATTGATTTTAGTAGGAATATTACACAAATACCACAAGACAGCATTTAGTCCACGGAGGTGCATATCATGACCCTGTGATACCACTATGAAAAAAACTAAAAGACTACATTTGAAAGACATTCAAAGTCTGCAGAAATATTTCTGGAGAAATGAGAGCATTACAGTGGAGAACAGCTTCCTGCCAGCATCATGCCACGACCAGACTTGTGCATGAAAAAGCAGAGAGCGTGGCCGGGCTCGCTGACCTACCTTCCCGTGTCCCCTTGCAGAAGTTTCCGCTGTGTCTGTCCTCTGTCCTCCGCAGCGGAGCGGAGAGGAGGCGGCGCCGGCGGGTGACTGAGGAGACTCAATTTCTCCCACTTCCAGAACCGGAGAGCCACAGTTTGGTGTCAAGTGACCCACACTTAAATGACCACACTTCCGGTTGCAACTTGCAAAATAAAATGTATAGGCAAGCGTTTTGGGTAAAACAAAAAACTGAATTGTGGGTTTATGGTTATGTTTTGCTGCCCAACTTTGAGGCCAAGGCTTTAAGTATTACATATAATTTATTTTCTTAAATAAATGTACAAATTAAATAACATCACTGATGGAGATAACACAAAAACGCTGACATTGGATGTGTGTAATACACGCAAGGGGCCGCTTCCATGCTGGGCTCCAGAGTCCGAACCCTTACATGGTGGATCCCCAGTCAATGAAGATACAGAATTTACTCAATCAAGAGGGTTTAAATCAGATTTATTACCATGTTTAACATTCTTCTTCTGTATCTGCAATAATGGCCACCGTGTATTGAGTGATTGTAACACTAAGATGTCACCAAAATGATTTTAATAAAGAAGTGAATCTTGCAGGTTGAGCCACTTTGGATTTGCATGATTTGTCCTTTCAAGTGTGACGTCACGTTCTGAAGTTAAAATAACTTGGGGTGAAAAAGCAACACCTTTAAAAATGTTAGGTTTCACAATATTATATTGATGTTAAGATTGACTAAGTCAGAAAAGTTAGTCATCATAACCGTTTGCTAAATTCCTATTTTTTCAACCTTTTTGAGTCCAAATAGAGGAATAAATTCATTTCGTATGGATTCAAAAATCAACCAAATTAAGTCAAACCGCAAGACATCTGTCGCAGTGAAATTAAGGTGAAACAGTTCATTGTGGGTGCCAAAACTTTCTTCCATGTAAGCATCTTTTCTAAATGCTGTAAAGGTAAAGTGAAGAAGAGACACATACAATCCAAGTGGAAACTTAACCTTTTTGTCAAAACACATACATGATTCCCCACACTTATTTTGAAATCATATCTTCAGTCTGATTTCAAACAAATGTTTCTGTACATGTGACACTTGCGAATTCAACAGACTTGTCTTGGATGGCAGGGAAGCCGTCAGCAGAAAGTATTTGTAAATGGAGACCCTTTGTTGAACCATTTAAGATTAAAATAAATAGAAACCCACCAATGAAATTTAAGTTAATGTTGATGCTTTTACTTTGAAGGCAAACACCTTCCTCTCCGGTATTGTTTGGTCTGTTTTTTGTTTGACTTGATTCAGACGGATCCTGCTGATTGGTTGTCTGATATGCGGCTAAGGAAGCAGCTGCAGCCGGTGAAGTGGGGGTTGTGTGTGTGTGTGTGTGTGTGTGTGTGTGTGTGTGTGTGTGTGTGTGTGTGCTTATAGAAGCCCTATCGTTGCCATTAGTACTGTGGGTTTTGCACAGGTGTTGGATTGCACCTGTCATAATGGTCACACTTTAATGAAAAGTATAAAACACTTCACTTAAAAATTAAGTATTTAATTTTAAAAAGTAAAGTAAAAGTATTTAACACAACTACAACTAAGTGAAAATAATAAGAAATGTAACAGGAGTTGGCTAGCTTAGCATAAAGACGTGAAAGTTTCCCGCTACTTCCAGTCTTTATGCTAAACTGAGCAAATTGGCCTCTAGCTGTAGCTTAATATTTAAAGAACAAACGTGAGAGAGATTTTGATTTTCTCGTCTCACTTTCAGCAAGACAAAGCGAACAAGCATCTGTCCTCAAATGTCAAAATATAGCTTTGAACACAAACACACTAGAGGTATTGATCTCATCCAGCTCTCATCAAGAAAGCAAATTAACATGTCCCCCAAATGTTGAAACCAATTATATAGGAAGCTTCTTTGTGAATGTGTGTGTGCGTGTGTGTCATTGTCTCTGACTCTCACTAGTTGACAGCACCGCTGCTGTCAGATCAGCAGATAAATTTTTGTCTCTGAAGCAACAACATCGCTCTACCTAGCAGTGAAATGTAAGTAGGTTTTGTTGTCACATCTCATTGAACAGCATACCAGCGTTGCATTGGTGGATTTCCTATGCTTGTTATGTTCCTCCTTTAAAAACAAAGGGAAAAAATGATACATTTTGAAGACTCCTGAGGAAAAGCTGTATTAAAATAATACAATATAGCAACAAAAATCTACAGTGTGGATTGAAATAGCAGCAGTTCGCCTCAAGAGCAGAACTCCACTACATTTTTCAAATTGAATCCAAATTGAGTCTGTGAACCTACAACAATCTACAAGATATTTATGTTCTTACTGGTCCACTTAAAATGGGTGTTTTTCTATTTCCACAGCTGTGTCTGAGCTGTAAAAAAAGAATAAAAAAGTGTGTGCGCCACAGTCGGGCTGAGGCATTGTTGAACTGGCTCACAAAAGTAGAGATTACATGTGCAAAATATAAATAGCTGCTTTCATTGTGCTTCGGAATAGAAAACCAAAAATGGGTAGACAACGAGGAGGTCTGTGTGTGTGTGTGTGTGTGTGTGTGTGTGTGTGTGTCTTTTATCGTTTGAAACATTTTGTGAAATTACAGGATGTATTTTTGGTCCTGGACTGAAGCATATCTGCTAAATGTTCCAGCCACAGTCAGACGACAGAGAGGATTTTATGTACAAATCGTGCTTTTTAATTTTTGAAAAAAAAGGGTTTCCAGACAATTTGAACATTACATTCAGTTTTCAGATTAAGGCCCAGTGTAGTGTTGAGTGTAGACTTAAACCTCAACATGCTCATTTTGGTTTGGAATGACACAGTGTGAATTGTGACAAAGGAACACATGCAAACTGTTTATCTGAATGTCAGTTGTTTCCATCGATGCAGGAAATTATGCTTCAGTTTGGGGGAATTTCGATTTCCAATCTGATATGCAGATCAGCCTCTCATCCAAGTCCGCCTACGTCTTTAGTTGTTTTTAAATTGTCACTAAAACAAAGACCAGTTTGGGGGGAGATCATTTCATGTATGAGGGTTAAAGGACACATTATCTGCTGGTGGATGCCGACACGGTCTCAAATGTTGATGTACGTGTGGAGAAATGCTTTGAGTTACATAACCCCTGAGCTGATAGCGCAAGCAAAATAATCATGACCTAAAATAACTTTTAATAGCTCAATAGTTACCACTGGTATGTTCTTGATTTAACACAAATTACGTAATCTTCGGAAAACACTGCTTTTATTAGTTAAAGAAGCAAAGTAAATCACTGACCTCATGGTTTACATGTATGATTCATGAGAGTTAAAGAGCTTAAAGGTCCCTGAGTTGCTGAGTTTGAACTCTATTGGTAGATTTGCTTTTATTGTTTTTACTCTTTTCAAGCAGACATGTCACTATTTATTTATTTTACTAGCATTTTTACAGTGTGATATTATTAGTTTTACGTGAGTAAATTTTCTGAATACATCTCCCGTGTCTCTCCCATGAGCATGTCTCCATACAGCCCAATTTTAGCTGAGCTTCATCACAATAACAATATTAGCTGGAAAAGAAAGTTGTATGCTTGTGCTTTTATTGTCACGTAGAGAGTTATTAAATTATATGGAGCAGATCAGGATGAGAAAGATTTCATTAGCGCATGTGTTTAGCTTCACTCAGTTCTTCATGCTTGACAAAACCTCTCCATCACTGACATTAAGACTGACTGACCAGTCCCTTCACCGAAATAGTTGGACTACATGACCAACATGATCAGGTTTTTGCTTTTTATTTATTTACATTAACTATGCTCCTGAGGCTTTAAGACAGAGGACCTACAATCATGTCAGAAGAAAATTCCCCCTCTCTTCTCTGTGGAAAACAAGCACTCGGGCCTGTAGACTTGGGCGTTTGTCGCTTATGTACTCCTCCGCTTGTTGAAAATAATGACTCATAGGACCTTTTTCACTTTTTACTGGGTCACTATCTGCTTACTCTGCAAGACCTAATTTGCAAAAGTATACGAGTATGCGCAATAAGGGTTTATACTTTGTATTCAGTTAGTTTAGATACAACATTGTGGGTTCAAAGCTGGCAGAGGAACTGTGTCATGTGTCACCTCATCTGTCTCCACTCTTTGCTTTTGTGGCTTATAAGTTGAAAAGCCATAAAAATCATATTTTGAAAAGAACATGAGCTGAGAAAAAGACTTGGCTGCTGTCATTGCTGGAGGTTTTTATTTCCTTTTGGAAAACGGTCAATATTCTGGTGAGTTTGGTCATGTTATAAATTACAGCAGTGTTGCTAATACTTTTGTCATGGTGTGTTAGGAGGGTTTGTTGGTTTGTAATTAAATTCACTTCCTCTTTCAGTTTTAGTTTGTTCAAGTAATATCACCGACGTTGATGAAGAATTTAGAATTGATAGAAAAATGGTATCACCGTGCTATCTTCTGTATGTTTCTCAGTGTTTACTGGGAATTTAAATAAAGTCAAATAAAAATATATATATCCAAGCAAATGTACCTAAACTATACTTATTAAATTAATGTCTTAAAGAAACACCTTACAAACAGATTTATGTGTAGTTCACGAAGCATTCCTGCATTGTGGTGATATTGTATCACAATATCATGAATAGACATGTGGGGTATCTGTCTGTCCACACTTAAGGGTCTAGAGGCCTTTGTTGTGGTAAGAAGGGGGTCAAGCCACAGTGGAGTCTTATTTCCTATGGCAACCATGTTTTTCTGCTCAGTTGTCCACTGTGGATGTGGGCAGAATCACACATATGTAGCCAGGAAGCTGAGGTTGTTACACTTTTTTTCTCACCTCTACGATTTTACATCGCATTGCAAAAAGTGTTTTAACTCTTATTTGAAGGTGTCAAACTGTTCAGGTTCTATAAAATCAATGTAAGTGCTTTATTTCTGAACTTTTTCAGTCAGACCTGAAACTGATGGAGATTAAAAAGTCTAACAGAAAGACAAAGCCAAGATTAACAATAGTGATTGGTAAGTTTCCATCACACTGTGGTAGAAATGGTTGTACCTTTAATTTTGTATAAACTCGACTGCTGACGTTCAAGATATAAAACCCAACACAATAACCTGCCTAATCTCTGAGTTTTTATTTTATGTGATTGTTATAAAATCTCAATCCTTTCTGCTTGCTCTGCGTGTTGTGGTGTGCTGACGTATTGGGATCTCTGTCAATTTCTGTTTCTCCAACAGACATTTTCCGCCCGCTATCACAAAACCGTTCCGCACTGCAGTCAAAACCTGCGTGATTTTTATCTTTACGTCTTCACTTCAGCTCAGACACCTCTATTAAAGCCTCTCGTCAGATTCCTAACGGGCGCATCACATTGTTCATGCAGTAGTTTTAATGTTTTAATGATGCGCTGGGGTAAATTCTCCCCTAAAAAGTTTTCCTCCCATAAAGGAAAACTTACAAACTTGACTTTCTGAAGCACAGGGAATGATCTAGAACCAAAAAGCACCTGTTCAACGGAAGAGTGAGATGCCGGAGAAAGGAGGCTCAGAGGGCGGACTGCAACTTCCTGTTGTGGCTTTTGTCACCAGTGTGTTAATCTGCAAGCTTCGTGCAGTCTCAAAGTGTGGGTGCTTCTTGCTAAATTTCTCATCCAGACATATGGCTCCTCTCCACTCGCCTGTGTAGAGCTGACAGTCCTGAGAAAACATTGTAAACTATAACTTTCTCTGACAGAGAAGAAGTGGGGGTGAGGTTCTAAGGATGATGTGTTTTTTTGCTTTTTGGATAAAACCTTGTAGCACTGAATGTTGCGTTGTCCATTTTTACACAGTATTTTCGCAACTGTTATGTAATTTAGTAGATGAGGAATTAAGACTGATTGAGCAGACATTGGAGGGGAGGTGGGGGCTAAAAGGCTGAAAGGTCACAGGTCATTAAACGGGTTTTAAATCTGGGAGTTCACTGGTCACACATTGGGCTACTGAACCAGCGTTTTCCTATTTTTTTAAATTCAGGTATAAATGCTTTCCCTGTCTCTCTCTCCAGTTCCTTTCCACCATCTACACCCAGGACTCCAAGCCAAAGTCCAGCTCATCTCTCCCGGGCCTCATCATGTCCATCGACCCGGCGGCCGAGCTGCCTTTTTTCTACGGCAGCATCAGTCGCTCAGATGCCGAGCAGCATCTAAAGCTGGCTGGGATGGCCGACGGCCTCTTCTTGCTGCGCCAGTGTCTCCGCAGTCTGGGAGGTTACGTCCTGTCTGTTGTGTGGAACCTGGAGTTTCACCATTACACCATAGACAAGCAGCTTAATGGGACTTACTGCATCACAGGAGGGAAGCATCACTGCGGGCCTGCAGAGCTCTGTGAGTTTTACAGCAAAGACCCTGACGGGCTGGTGTGCAACCTGAGGAAACCCTGTCTGCGCCCCCCGGACATACCGATACGGCCCGGCGTGTTCGACAACCTGAGAGAAAACATGCTGAGGGAGTACGTGAAGCAAACCTGGAACCTAGAGGTGAGGCTCTGCTGAGACTGCTGAGTGCTGTGCAACAGTTTATCAGTTTGCAGTCAAACCTGTTGCTCTTAAATCAACAGAGATGCGTTTAATAATTCAAATGTTAGTTCCAGTGGTGGAATTTAACTAATTAGATTTCCTCAAGTGCTGTACTTAAGTAAGATTTTGAGGTACATCCATTTCCGAGGAAAATATTGTACTTTTAACTCCACTTACTCCAATTCATTTGACAGATATAGTTACTAGATTTTACATAAAACACATGCAATAAGCTGATAAAATACAACACATTGATAAAGATGAAACAGTTGTTTTCAACCATTTGACTCGTGATTCATTACAAAAAAAGCAGTTTGGGCTGAGTTGTTCGCAGCTCCACCGAAGAGTCATTTCCCCTCTAAACTTTTCACATATTTATTTTAAATAAAAGTTGATCACACACACAATAAATCACACACACACACACACACACATACAAAACAAAGAGAAAAGTCAAATGGAATCAGATCTGTGTGGCAGAACTCTGTTTTTGTCTTTTTTCGTCTCCTATTAATCATCTCAGGACCCCTCAGATTTATCTTGGCACTCTTTGGAGGGGCCCGACCCCTAGGCTGGGAACCGCTGGACAGAACTACTTTGTACATATGCATTTCGTTGCCTTGTACTTGTGACCTGTGCAATCACAATAAAGTTGAATCTAATATAATCTAATCTAAAAACACAACAACCCTATCCATCTAAATGTGTGTATCCTGCACGTCTGTTTTTGCGCCCGTATCGGCTGATTTTTCTGCTCAGGGAGAAGCCATGGAGCAGGCCATCATCAGTCAAGCCCCTCAGCTGGAGAAACTGATCGCCACGACGGCTCACGAGAAGATGCCTTGGTATCACGGTAAAATCCTTCGCCAGGAAGGTGAGAGGCGGCTATACTCTGGAGCACAACCTGACGGCAAGTTTCTGTGAGTTGCTCAAGGTGATGTTTTTGCATCTCTATTCTATACTTTCTTTCTGCACCAACCTGTGAAGATTTGGTGTACGTTTTTAAGCTTCACCATTTTTTTGTTTCTCAGAATAAGAGACAGAGAGGAGTCAGGTACTTTTGCTCTCTCCATGATGTACGGGAAAACAGTGTACCACTATCAAATCCTCCAAGACAAATCTGGGAAATACTCCATGCCAGAGGGAACAAAGTTTGACACAATCTGGCAGGTAGGCCCTACATCATACTTTCCTCTTCTTTCATTATCTAGTATGTTGCAGCTGATGGTCTTTTTATTTAAATTAAAATGTAACGTAACCTTAATCTCTGTAGCTGGTTGAGTACCTGAAGATGAAACCCGATGGCCTGGTGACTGTTCTCGGGGAGTCGTGCACTAACGGCAAAGTTGCTGAAAGTATTGAACATCTTATTTTCTTTTCTCAGTCATGTCAACATTGCAAAAATTATCCGTTTCGACTTGATCGTTGGGGGTTATTTTTAGCATTCATCTTTGTTAATCATTACACCTAGAGCTTCTGAAACTGTTGATATAACTCTAATCTGCTTTATAATCTTTCAGAGACACCCAGTCTTCCTGCAACGGTGAGTATTCATTACATCCTGCGCAGCATATTTTCCTTTCTCTCAGATTCATTTCAATGTAACTCTTTCAGAGGCGAGCCGGCGCAAATGGATACACACCGCCACCTCGAGGTCAGTCCCCTGAAGTACAAACGCCTCTTGACAGATAAACTGCAAACATATGTGCACCTGCAGCTAAATAACTATATGACATTATTATAGATTTATTTATTTAATGTCTATTTGTATTGGGACAAATATGAACCAACACCACATATTGCAGAATGTATAGCCTAAGTTAGTTTGTAGTGTGTGTTCATGGATGGGTCTTTAAAATACACAAAACTGAACAAGAAACAAACAAACAAAATAGCACAAAACACAATTAATGTGGTGGAAGAACGATTCAGATCTTTTACGCAAGTAAAAATAGCAGAACAGCAGAGTAAAAATCTTTCATGGCAAGTAAAAGTACAAAAGTATTAGCAGCAAAATGTACTTTAAGTATCATAAGCACTCATGCAGAAAAAATGACTGAGTGTTTTTATTATTTAGCTTTTGGCGTGGTCTCGAAGCCAGCTACCACTGTGCCTGCGGACCGTGAGGTTCTGCCGATGGACTGCACTGGATTCAACCCATACCACAACCCGAATGAAGTGAGGAGGTTTAACATCAAGAGGGATCAGCTGCTGATTGATGAAGTGGAGCTCGGCTCTGGGAACTTTGGCTCCGTCAAGAAAGGAGTCCTCAAGGCTGAATTGTGAGAAAACATTATAAATATATCGTATATTTACTGTGTGTGCTTTATTTTAAACTTTTGATGAAACCAGTGCCCTCAATGTACGATCTTTAAAGGTCAGGTGTTCATCCATAATGTTTGTTTTCTGTCAGGGGCCAGATCGACGTGGCCATCAAAGTGTTGAAGAGTGACAATGAGAAGCTGGTGAAGGAGGAGATGATGAGGGAGGCCGAGATCATGCACCAGCTGAGCAACCCCTTCATCGTTCGCATGCTGGGTCTGTGCAACGCTGAGAACTTGATGCTGGTCATGGAGATGGCTTCTGCCGGACCTCTCAACAAATTCCTCTCCACCAATAAGTGAGTCCAGTTGATAGATGATATTTGTGACAGGAGCTCAAATGTGGGCGAGGGGTAAGTAATGTTAATGCGATGAGTGTAATGGAGTTTGTTTTGTTAGCATTAGGAGACATTATTATTATTATTATTAATATTATTACAACCGTTATTTAATCAGGTTTTTCCTTCTCAGATTGTTTCATTTGAAGGACTTTTGGAAAGAAAATCTTCTGATTTCTGTGATAATCAGTATTTTTGTCCTCACAGGGATACTGTAACTGTGGAGAACATTGTCAACCTGATGCACCAGGTGTCGATGGGAATGAAGTACCTGGAGGAGAAGAACTTTGTGCATAGAGACTTAGCAGCTCGTAACGTCCTGCTGGTCAACCAACAGTTTGCCAAAATCAGTGACTTTGGGCTCTCCAAGGCCCTGGGAGCAGATGACAACTATTACAAGGTACACACATCACCAAAAATAGTGTACCCTTAGAATCAGAATCAGAATCCGGTTTATTGCCAAGTAAGTATTCACATACGAGGAATTTGTTTTGGTGCGTGGGTGCCAACAAGAACAATATATACAGAAAAATAAAATAAGATTAAATAAAACCAAAATAGAAAATATACAATAATAATAAAAGAAGAAGAAGGGCTGTGCAATGAGTGCAATATAAATTTAACAAGCAGCATTTATACAGATAGTGTAAATGGATTTTTCTGGGAATTACTTACCTCCTTGTTCGCAAATACCAACCCAAAGGTGTATGTGCAAACTAAACCTTCATTGATTTTCCTGTAATGGTTTACTGACCTACATCTGGAGGGAATGTGGGTATCAGAAAGCCCCAGGAATCTCTGACTCTCTGAAGGAAACAATGCACAACTCGACAAGTAGAGTCAAAGCATACTGTGTTATTCATCATGACTTTTATTGTTTGAGAAATATTTGCCCTACACCAAACCCCCAAACTCCGTGGTTTCCAATCATCCATTCATTTAGTTTTGCATGGCAACCCCATCCATCCCCCAATGTCCACCTGCATCAATCTATAAAAACATTTGCACATGTGACATATATGGACTAACATCAATATTAGCTGAAATAATATACCAGTAGGCCGGTAGGCCTAGCGTATAGTCATATTTTTCAAAAGTAAATTTAGTTTACATACAGTGATTCCAATGTTTATTGTTTATTTTTTCTGTTTTGACAGCTTTCAAATTGTAAAATGAAAATGTAGCTAAAGTAAATGTCACCTCATTTTTTAAGTGGTGAAAAGTTACATATAAAAAATTGGAAATGATCAAACCTTGCAGCACTTTTGGCCCATCCTTAAAAAACCCCAGGGCCACCTACTTTGGAAACCACTGCTCTGAATCATAGTATCAAGTATGTTGGCTATAATTATTAACGCTAATGTTGGCTGCATTTAGTGAATCACTGACACGCTGCTTGTTTTCATACATGTCGTGTTGTACAGGCTCGTACTGCAGGTAAATGGCCACTGAAGTGGTATGCTCCAGAATGTATAAACTTCCACAAATTCTCCAGTAAAAGTGACGTGTGGAGTTTTGGTATCACCATGTGGGAGGCCTTTTCCTATGGAGGGAAACCTTACAAGGTATGAGATGTACCATCAAAGTGATCCATCAGTTGGGCATATTAACAACATTTCACAACACTGAGGATCAATTCTGAACATCAAGTTGAATTGCAGCTCTTTTTCTGTCCCAATTTTGTCTAGAAAATGAAAGGGCCAGATGTGATGCGCTTCATTGAAGCTGGGAACCGCATGGAGTGTCCAGCAGTGTGTCCAGAGCGAATGTATACAGTGATGAAAGAATGCTGGACGTTCAAGTAAGAAACTGATTGTCCCTTCTGCATGTTAGTTAAGCTTAATTTAATCATGGAGTCTCACTGGGATCAATATCCCTTTTACAAGAGAGAGCTAAGACCAAATTGCGCTTATATATATATTGCTATATATTATAATTGCTATAATTGCTATATATATATATATATATATATATATATATATATATATATATATATACACACACACACACACACATGTATAACATCACACCAACACAGTTCACTGTTTGTTTGAAATTATAAAGTGCATAGTCTTTCCCAGTTCAGGAACTTTTAAAGCTAACTTATTCTGTCATCTGGTGACATTGTGGTTATTTACTTTGAGCTCACTAAGACAGTTAAATAACTCAGAAAGTTAGACAGCATTTCCTTATAAATGAAAGCACAGGTATGTTGATGACTATCTGACTTTTTCATATAACTCACAGCACGAGTGACAAGATGTCTCTATAATTCCAATGTAGATAATATAGGGGTTTATATGTTTTTTCAGTTTTGAAAAGTGAAAAGTGAAGCTCTGTGTAAGAATCCACTTCGATTTCTTTGTTTTTGAGCAAAGTGTTTAACATGAGTTTGGTAGGACAATCTGCTATCGAAACAAATTCCAAAGTACTTATATAATGCTGTGTTGTATCTAATAGATTTCCGCTAGACTTTCTGGAGTTTAGAACAATTATTAAATTAATAAAAGAGGTCTGGTGGTTGTGAAAAGCAGGTTGTAACCTGGAGAAGGTATGTTAGACCTGATAGCATACAAGCCATTACAATTATCCGTTGGAAAATAAATCTTATTTATGTATTAAGTAACTAGCAGGGGTGCTAATATTAATCCTTGTGGGACACCTTTATAAACCAGGGGACTTGATTTGAAAACAGGTTAAGAGATATTTTGAGAAATTTGAACCACGTTGAAGAAGGTATTGGCTTATGATTAATAATTTGCAAGTCGACAGCTTTTCCAACACAGCCAGACATCAGGCAAGTGCAACAACACAATACATAGCAAGCCAGCTAATATTACTTACTAGTCCAACAGCAAGGCCAGCTCGGCATCTGTCTTAAAGCTTTTTACATCACGAAGCTCTCGGCAATGACATAAAGTTGTTATCTGGCCTCATTCGTCAATGTTCTCTTTGGTCTCTTCGCTTCTAACATGATGTATGTACTGAGAAAACGGAGCTAGACCCATGTGTGACGTAGTGCCGTAAAGCATTACACACTTCTTTTCCTCTTAATCTGAGTAGTTCAAGTGCATATAGTGCAAGAGCAGGCAGTTGGGGCGTAGAGTATGAATGAAAGAGGCTGTGATCACTTAAGATCTTGTGACATTTCCTTCCATTAATCACAACATGGCTGTTTCTGGCCCTCCTTTCTCCTATCTCTCCAGGCATGAGGAGCGTCCTGACTTCAACAAGGTCGAGGAGTCTATGAGGTCTTACCATTACTCCATATCAAACAAGGCCAAGCTTGAGGGAGCGGCAGCCGCTGCTGAGCCTGTCGAGTAGACAGAAAACAAGGCGCATTCTGTCCCAGTGCTGCACAAAGCATCCTTTCAGCTGGCCATTAAACAACCAAAACAAAGAGCTTTTTATGAATGGTGTACACTGACCAAAACAGGACAGATATGGCTAAACAGGCCTCAGTGACAATAAATGTGCATTTGTAAATTGGACTTCAGTGTGTCAGCCATGCAAGGAGGACCTCTGTCTGTCTGTCTGTCGTGGTTTGAATGTTAAGTTTTGATGTCTTTACAGGGGGAACAATCTTATTTTATATTCTGGTCTTTTGGTGTATGATGGGAGTATATGGTACATCTCTGAAGTGGTTTTTCACTGCATCTGCCACTAAGAGGAGTTTATTGTCGATTTTTTATTCCAAATAAACGTTAAGTATATATAAACTGATAGAACTGTACGCTTATTCTTTCTGCATTCCCCTAAAGTCAGTGATTAAAGGTAAGATTTTGTATTCTCCTAAAATAAAAGGCTTAAATAACAATATTATCAGAGTTTTCTACATTTTAAAAAGAAATATAGCCATTTGTGATGTTTCTGTATAGTTGTAAGTAAATAAATAATAGGTAAAAGGCCTAAATAACCAGTAGTTTAAAGGGGCATTATGTGTTAAAATACATATTATGTGAAAGGGCTGTGAATAGATTTAAGGTCGAAAATCTTGAATCATTTAGACGACTTTAATGCAGACATTTCCTGCAGTAATTAAAATGTGATGTATTGTGGTTTATTGTGACGGTGGTGTAAAATAAATGAGGTTAGTGAAGCTGCCCCCCTGTCATTCAGTGACATTCTGCATTAAAGGAAGTACTTCTGAGCTGCCAGGCAACACTGAAGGACACACGAGACCGGAAGTTGAAGAATTAGTCTTCAAAATAATGGCGTAAAGTTTTCACAGAATAAACATCAGGCCATCAAGCACCTGGCATGCTGCATTCGTGCATGAAATATAACAAACCTTACATTTAACAAAATGAAATAACAGAATTACCAAAAATACGAATTATATTTAAACAAAAGCACTATTGCTATTTCCTGCTTTTTAGATCAGCTGAAAGATAGCACCTCAACATTTTGAAGAAATTCTGTAAACCTCTTCAGATGCCTAAAATGCATTGTGCCATCAAGACGAAACAAGGCTGTATGCCCTAAAAGGTTGACATTTGGATGTATTACCAGACAACGGCAATATTTTATGAGTTTATGTGAAATCTTGATCTGTATATCAGATCATTTTTGTGCCTTAAAATGTACAATATTTCCCCCAGAAATAGAGTGGAGGAAAAATAGAAAGTCACCTAAAATAGAAGCACAAATGATTTAGACTGACTGAATAATCAGTACCCAGTGGTGGAACATGCACAAGTACTGTACTTAAGTACAATATTGAGGTTCTTGTACTGCCATTCTGAATAATGAGTACTTTTACTTTTGGTAGCCTGTGTATATTTTTATGCGAATGCTTATGTACTTTTTCTTAAGAAAAAATTGTGAATGAAGGACTTGTAGCAGAGTATTTCTAAACTGGGGTATTGTTACTTTTATTTACTGTAAGTAAGAGATCTGAGTACTTACTTATATTAGTACTAACACTGTTATAATTGAACATATCTACAATACTTGAGAAAGTATCTCAGTTAATACGTATAATTATATGGTGTGAATAGATTTAAGGGGGTAAAAAAGTAAAGTTGTTTAGAGCACCTTTGTCGTTATGTTTCTTGTTTTCAGTCTGGCTACGTTACAATACCTCGGTCAAAGGGTACAGTATTTTGAAGGATCTGACCGGAAGTTGCCGTCACGGTCTCTAACCTGACACTGGGATACTTTTCGTTTAGCAGGGAGGAGTCAGACGTTAGTTTCTTTATTAAAGTGACATGCTTATTGAAATAACAGTAATTCTACAACACGTATCGCACCGTGGATCCATAATGTAGTCTGTGCATGTTCCTGACGTAAAGCTATTGATCGGTAACCAGGTAATATTCGCTAAAAGATCGAAGGAAACTGACGGAACAGGAAGGCGGAACAAGTAAGTTCGTGGAAGCGCCTTTCAACTGTGCGATTTTGTCACCGTTTGATCGTCCGTCTGAGATCGTGAATGTTTTTTTTAACACGGTTTTATTTAAGATGTGATGTGAATTAAGTATGACTAACGTGTGGTTGTCCCGTTTTGTTTGGGTTTTTGTTTTTTAGCTGAAAGCAACAAGTCCGACCGAGCGAGTTAGCTAGTCACGTCACGAATAAACTTCGCGCAGTCGTCACGTGCCCTGCTGTTTAATCTTTGGCTTTTATCTTTTAAAGTGTGCTAAAACGATTTAAAGCGCGCGTTATTGTTAAGATAACGGTGCCGGTGTTTATACGGAGGTCTAAATGAACCTGGTGTCGCCGTGGTATGTTGGTTAAAGGCGGTTTGACTTCGTTTCATTGTCATTCCGCAGATTCTTGGTTTCACGGCGGAATTAGTGACTGAAAGAGGAAATGACTCATGTTCACTTTTAGACAACGTTTCACCTTTTTAATTATTCTGCAATTAGTCTGCTGTCACAGTCACACATAGTTGTGGTTTACCTGAGACGAGTTGGAGCAAAAGGTGAATTCAGGGCCTCCTCTTAGTGTTAGACTAAATGACAAAAGTTAACAACAAAGTCAAATGTCGTGCGTTTCGTGCTAAACATTAGGCACAAGCCTGTTAATTCAAACCTCTTGTCACATTTTTTAAATCTTTTTGTTCCATCCATTTACGTCTTTCTCTTTGACATGGCCGCCATCCTTTTTTTTTATGCCACTTCTCAAGATTAACACTATGGATTTAAGATTTATATTTTACTAAGAAGGTGTGGGTGGGGGGGGTTGTACTTTACCACATATCTGCATGCAACTTGAGGCCAAAGGCAAAGGAAAAACTGGGACACAGATGCTATTGTGTCATTTCCCAGTCAACCCTGGCGTATTGCATGTTTAATAAGCATCAGGGATCGTAATAGAGATGAAAAGATTACTAAACGGATCCAGTTTACTATCACAAAAGCAGCAAATCCTTACAATTAAAAAGCCTGAACTAGGTCGTTTGGCTAAAGCTTTAAAAAATGACTTAAATGGCAATCACATATATATATATATATATATATATATATATATATATATATATATATATACACACACACAGATCGATTAAGCAAGTATTCTGGGAAATTGTGATGCACATTTGTTTGTATTTTCAGACGTCTAATAAACTAAATGATTATTCGATAAGATAATTAGAAGAGTAATTGATAATGAAAATGTCAGTAAGTTGCAGCCACAGATTGTACCATTTTGTAAAATGTAAGGAATAAATCGGGCTTGATTGAAAGTATGCAATATTAGTGAAAATGTATTATTAATCTCTGTCCTTTTCTTTCTCTCCTTTGATCTTACGCAGGATCGCAGAGTCGAAGCAAATACAAAAAGACGGTTCATAACAAAAACTCTGCACCGGTTGTTTACACGACCTATTGACTTGCTTCCATTTCAACAGTAAACAATTCACCAGAAGCATTCGAACAAATCAGCCCGCCGGCACCACGTGCAACCATGTCCATGGCGCTGAAACAAGTCTTCAACAAAGACAGGACATTCCGGCCCAAGCGCAAGTTTGAGCCCGGGACGCAGCGCTTCGACCTGCACAAGAAGGCCCAGGCGTCTCTGAACGCGGGGCTGGACCTGAAGCAGGCCGTGCAGCTGCCCCACGGCGAGGACCTCAACGACTGGGTGGCCGTCCACGTGGTCGACTTCTTTAACCGCATCAACCTCATCTACGGCACCATCAGCGACTCCTGCACTGATCAGACCTGCCCTGTCATGTCCGGCGGGCCCAAGTACGAATACCGCTGGCAGGACGAGCACAAGTACAAGAGGCCGACGGCTCTTTCCGCCCCCAAATACATGAGCCTGCTCATGGATTGGATTGAGGTACAAATCAACAATGAACACATCTTCCCCACCAACGTTGGTAAGTGTCTCCGTGCTGAGAATAGCCACACATTTTGGTTTTGTGTGTCTTCTAAAAGAGTGTTTCCAGTATAAGGAGCTGTATCTTAGCTGGGCATGTCAACATCTGCAACATTCCTTACTGTAAAGGGTCTCAGGGGTTGGTTCAAATCCCCGTGTCAGGTAGTGAACTCTGCATATATGCAAACCAACTTACCACCCATTCATAGACAATGTCCACAGACTCCTAACGTCACAAGAAGGGCAGTGACCAACCATTACTTTCATTGTCAACTCAGCTACTTCAAGTCAGTATCTGCTCTGTAAAAAGTCATGATCATTGCCAGATCACAAGAGCTCAGCGTGGGGTCCTATGATTTGATCTGAACACTCAAACACAGTGGTGTCCAATTTAATAATGATTTAAAACAGAAAGAAGCAGCACATTCTCACAGTCGAGATGCTGTAGCCCATTGGTTCTCAGCCTGGGTATCTGGACCCCTAACAATGTGTCTCAACATGGGGTCACGATAGGATTAACAGAAGAGGAATCAGAAAAGAATATATTTATGCTACGTTAAGTTGTGCTTATTTTTAAATTGCCTACTTTTGTTGTTTTTTGTCTTGTAAACTGAATTTGGGGGGTTTTGCAGGACAGGGAAAGATCTGTGTTTGGTTGAATTGGTCACAACTAGTAGACATACAGTATGCAACATATGTTACTTATTAAATGTCTTAAATGATAAATCTTTCTTTCAATGGGCTAACCACTTTTAATGGTTAACATGTAATGACCTGGACTGCAAAGATAATGAAAAGGAGATACAGATGAAATTCTGCAGACTATTAAAAAAAAGAGATAACCAAAATATGTTTTAGATTCAATCTGCAAGGCCACATTTGTTAAAATACCTACAGTGTTGCACATTGTAATGCGTATCAGTTAATCTTCTGCTGCTGTGGCATTGTCCGTTTTCCATTATCTCGGCCTTTAGCTGTGTGCATGTGTGCGTGCCCTGCGCTGTGGCTCGGCATCTGACTAACTACAGAAACATCCAAGCAATGGATTTAAAAATGGGTCACATAATGTACAGTTGGCTATGAATAGAAACGACCTCTGACGCGCCGGCCCTCTGGAACAGATTCCCGAAATATTATTGAATTAGTCAAAGCAAACCGGCATGCTAAATTAATCACTTGCTTAGAGCAGAGGCTTATCCCGCAGACCGAGTCATGTTGGTTTTCCATTCACGCATGAAGTGACAGTGGGTGCTTTAGCATGCTGGTATCCAACCTGAGGGGGGCTCCAGAGGACAGAAGCAATTCAAGAAACGCATTCAAACGTTAAGTCATAGAATGATATTATATAACCATTGCATTAAACACATTATTATTTCATTTAGTTCCTTTCTGTGAAGCAAATAGCAAAAGGTCATCCTGGATTGACCACGGTGTTCTACCGTCTCCCTCTGTTTTGACTCCCAGGTACTCCCTTCCCTAAGACCTTCATGCAGGTGGCTAAGAAGATTTTGTCTCGTCTGTTCCGGGTGTTTGTCCACGTCTACATCCACCACTTTGACCGTGTGAGCCAGATGGGGGCCGAGGCTCACGTCAATACCTGCTACAAGCATTTCTATTACTTTGTCACTGAGTTCAACCTCACGGACCACAAAGAGCTGGAGCCTCTGGTGAGTCGGGGGGGGGGTCTAGTATGGAGATGAATATAAAAACAAATGAGATTGTGTTTTAAAAAATGTATATAGTAGATATAACACTGCACAGTAGATGGTACTCGTTAAAGCACATAATGAAAAAATAACACAAATACTTGATTTTTGAGGCTCATTGATATTTTAGTGTTTATAAATCTAATAAAAGTATATTAATAATATACTTTTTCATTAATAATACTAATAAATACTAATTTAATCGTTTTTTCGAACATAAAGACATAACAAACTTTTTGATAAGGATCATTTGCTTCTGTTTTTATATTAAGAATCGCGAACAACATACTGAACTTAACAGTACATTTTACAGTTGAAAAATCGGCTGGTCAGCGCCCCCTTGTGGACAAACTATGAAATTGAGACGCTTTTTCTAAATGATCTCAAACACATTTTATTATCTTGTGCAAGATCTTGTTCCTTATCTACCAACGTATGCCAATATTGATATATAAGCTACTAATAGCTAATATGTTGTAAACAGTAATGTTGTGAGTAAACTGTCCTGTATTTAGTGATCGCTAATAAAAGTGTATTCGTTGGGCGCCCTGGTGGTTTAAAGCACCGACTGAAGCGCAACTATATTTGCAACATGAGATAATTTCCTCTCGTGACCATTTTAAGATTAGCAGAACTAATTAAAATAAACACTTGTGAACCATACATGCGCATGCAAGACCCCTGTAGGACTCAAACGTGTCGGCAGTTTGCTAGTGACGAAAACGGGTTGCAGCCGCCATCTGTGATCTGAATGTAAGCAGCACCCTGGCTGGGGACCTTTTGTTGCATATATAATTATAGTGTCATTTTCTACAAAGATACGTTCATGTTTGTTTCCTCAATCAAATTTTAGATCAAATGTCAGTAGAGGTGTAATTCAGACTCAGCTTTTTCTTATTAATTTTGACCGAGTTTGACCACATAATTGTTTTCAGGGTGGAGATTAGCGAGCGGGTGTTTTTAAACCTTTTTTCATTTGCATCCAGCACCTTCTAATCTTTGGGGGAAAACAGAACGGTAGATATAAATTGTTTGTTGTGGTCTACTCAACGCTCCAGGTTTTCTTTGCAAAGCTGTATCTGTTGCTATTTTCCCAGTGTTGTCTTTTCAACACGAGCTTACGAATATATTCAAAGAATCTGCATACTGCATCTTACAGTGTGGTCACATTAACATTATTACTGTAACTCACTGTACTGCGTGCCTTGTGTCTGCAGAAAGAGATGACCTCTCGGATGTGTCACTGAAGGAGCACAAGCGACCTGTCGACACACGCCGGACGGACTCATCCGTCCATTTTGAAGACTGCAGCAGAGAACTAAAAGAACAGACAAATTCAAAAAATAGTCTATTTTTATATTTAAGTACTGTAATCTATTTTAGCCGCATACCGTAGGGTTTTGACCAAGAACCTTGTCTTATGAGGCATTTTTGTTCCTTAAAAAAATAGTTTTCAAACATTTTATCAGAGCACAGTATTAAGAGGTGTATGTTTGTGTCGATGTTTTTCTATTTTATTTGAATCTCAATCATTCCAGGATGCTTCTGTATTTCTGTCTGTCTAAAATGATCTATAATTTGTATGATTTCTTAATGTGTATCTATAAAATCCCTATGTTGTTACATTAAAATGATTCTTTACTCTGGTACAATTTGAATTTGGTAATCACTAATTAAATGTGCGTTGTTGGGTTTCCTTCTGAAGCAAACAGTAATGGCCTTACCTAACCTATAGTTGTTTTTTTTGTTCCAGATTTTTTTTTTTTTACTGTCAACAGTTAAGCCAGTTGTATCACACATCTAAACATTATGTATACATGAGAAAAATACTTTTTTTTTTCAGCCTCTGAGAGTAATTTAGGTTTTTAAGACCATTTCAGGAGTTTAAATTTGGGGCTCGGTACCAGTCGTTTACAAGTTATGTAGACATTTGGAGGACTAAATGCAGCGATGGCATGCTGGTAACTCAGACATTATCAAGTCTGAGTCACTGCAGACTTTGGGCCTCTGGCCACCAGGCAGGTTCTCGGATGTCAGAGCTGCAGGTGCGTGTTGCAGATACTCTCGGCAGCTGACGGTCACTCGAGACTCAAACCCGCATGACTTACATCAGCAGCACATGCTCAAAAGACCATTCGTAAAACTGTCCACTGGGTGGCATCAGACACCCAAAACCTGTCTGTGGTGAGGAAATACTGAAATCCTAATCTGCCCAATGTCCCAGTTATAGTCATGAAGAGAGGATGTGGACCCTTCGTAAACCTGATTCGGGTTAATGATTCGACTAAGCCGGTTATATAAGAAACAGGCCAGACTGTACTGTGAATACAGAGAGTTTTTGTTGTGAATGAACCCGGCTTTGCAACCGCAGTCATGAATTTGGCTAGAGAAGAACATTGTTGGTCAGGTTTAGAGGCAGTTATCAGTCACAATGACTTGGATTATGTAAATAATGAGCAGCAATCTTGCACACTGGAAACACCCATGTAAACACAAATGACATAACTTTACAGAACGCTGAAAAGGGATGTGTTCCTGTATTACGCCAGCAGGAGATCATTATCTGCAGGGGTGTAAGAAGCATTCAAATCCAAACTATGAAAAGTAAAGGTCCTGCGTTCAAAATGTACATATTAAAAGTACTCATTCAACAAAATGGTATATATTTTTATACCAACAACTTTTAGTGACAACATATTTTATGAGTTAATAATTCTGAGCACATTTCATTAACTTAAGTTTTTGAGTCCTGTTTTCAGAGAGTTTAATTACATTGAACTTAAATCTGAGTATTTAATATCAGAAGCTAATATGTTTACAATCTAAATCTGAAAAGTAACTACAGCTATCAGATAAATGTAGTGGAGATGTTTCCCTCTGAAATGTAGTGAAGTGGATTTATAAAGTAGCATAAAACAGAAATGCTCAAGTGCTTATGTAAATGTACTCGGTCAGTCTGTCAGCATATTCACAGCTAAAATGTATTGTTTCCAGTTTCCCTGCTGACATGAATCTCATTAAGCCAACATGATGTAACAATCTGCCCCAATAACATCAACCAATGAAATGACCTCATTGCCTGCTGCAACCTGTAACCTGATCCTCTTACAGGATTGTCCCTCCTCTGCAGAGTCACTTCCTCTGAACACCCCACTGTACTGTGGTAGCATGCTATGCGCCTGTTACTTGTGAGGTGAGTTGTGTCCGCCTCTTGCTCTTCCCTCCCTCTGGTGTGTTTTTCTCTCTTGGAATGTACCAGACAGCCCCCGAATGGCTTTGCAGTTGCAAGGCACGAAGGAAAGTACTGTAGGGAGGCCACGAACAAGGGGAAGAGTTTCAGGCTGCAACCCAATCAGACTGAAGCGTGATCCAACTCTTGTCAGGGTTTACACAGTGTCTGCCTGTTGTTCCGATGGCACAGTGTGATTATTTACAAGTGAACAAGAGAGAAACGGGTTTGGGAGACAATGTGACTCAGCAAATGTTGGAATGAGCACACACCCTTAACGGTTTTGTGCCTCTTTCTGAGTCATCTGCCTCATGCAATGCTGTCGCTTAGCAGGGATGAAAAGTGATCATGATTTTAGGGGCCCACGGCTGAAGGGGACCAACAGAAGTTCCAGTACGATGGATTATTTAAGGGGAGAGTTATTTCAGTTGGTTCAACTTGACCAAAGTGCCCCTTTTTTGATAACTGATTCATCGAATCATTTGAGAGGCAGAAATTCTCCGTTCTAAGAATTTGCTGTCTTACATGATGCTCGGTTTTAAATGGCCAAACAAGTAATTCAGGAAATAATCATCAGCAAATTAATAAACAATGAAAATAAGTTAGTTGCAGCCCTAATAGTCACAATGCTCCACTATAAGACAATAAAATCCAAGTGTAATGTTGGCTATCTCACTCTGTATTTAAAGACTTTAACATCACTTATTGTGAAATCTTCAAAAAAACTCATAACATTTCCATGTCTGTGTTAACCAGATGACTGCATTACACAGAAAACAGCACTTTCCCTTTCTGTTATTGTTTTTGCAACATCACAACAAAGGTGGATGACAACAGCCGTTCAAAAGTGCAAACTGTGTCTGTTCCAATATGTTTTATACATACTTACTTCCCAAACATTGTTAAATGTAATAGTGACACAAATGCTACAGCCGAGCCCAAAAGGTCAACTGAAATGACAGACTCCAGGTGTTGGTGTCCTTTGACCACTTCTTTCTTCATTCTTGCAAGATTCTAACAATACTTTGCAACACATGGTGTTGTAACAAGAGCAAAGTGCAAAAAAATAACAAAATGAAATACAAAAGGTTTGCCAGAGCACAACTGGAACAAAACAAAGGCTGTTGCAAAATCTTTGGTAACTCTTTCTGTGTTAAAAGAGTTTTGCTGGGTATTGGATTTATTTCAGTGGAACTTCCTAGAAGGAATGTGCTCTGGGAAGGTTTCTTAGAAAAGGTACAGTCAGCACATTGGACCACTGTAACCTTCCTTCTTGTAAGTATGCCACTTAATGTAACCGTGTAAGACTACTAGCACACTAATCTTCTTGGCCTTTGACAGTTTTATTTGGACGTGTCAGACGAGCATTTCATAAATATATTTTCATGTATGAGCACATAGTACTTCTTCACACTCACAGATGCATGAAGCGTGTTCTGTATTCTTTATAAAAGATAGTACAGGAATGTTTTTGCAACAGATCCTGCTGGTTCAGACTCTCAGGTCCTTTCAACACATCAATCAAACTTACTGTAGGCATTAATACATGCATATGTGTGCTTTTTCACTATGACATGATCACATAGCTGTAAGTTTTGACTATTTATATGAGGATAGAGTTTAGAAGGGCTTAGAGTATATTTTACCTTAAACATAACGTGTTCCTCCTTTTATCTACTTAAGAAACTTTAAGGTTGGAAAAAAACATCTTACACACTCTGACAGAATCACATATATAGTCTGTATCATATGTTTACACTGAGGGACAGTTTCAAACCCAAGACTCCATATTGTTTATGGCTGCACCCTTGCATCAAACACAAATATTTGTCTCGTGCATGATTTAATACTCATTCCCTTAAAATCCAGCCTGACATATTTGGTATGTCAGGGAACTTTGGGACCTTCTCTGGAGTTTGAAATAAAGTTGTATGAATTTGAAGTTGATTTCTGCTGACTGGCCCGCCGTTGGGTAAGTGAGGTGCGCATTTGTGGGGCAAATGTTGAATTAAATTACACTAACTACATGAGAACGGTGTGTTATTTATTGATGCACACGTCCACTGAGACAGATGGCAACAACACATCTGATCAAAAGAATACCTCCACTTTTAGGTTTATTGTTTTGCACCAATATACCAAGGCAAATTCATTTTATGTGAAGACCTACTTGGCTGTAATCTTGATTCTGATTCTACATTTGCAGCTTTAGCATGAGGAACTGTCATGAACAACAACAACAACAACAGAGACACTCCTCATATTTAAGACTGCAGTAACTTCTGCCTGAAAAGAGACCCCCCTCCAGTATCTCCTGACTGAGTGCCATTCATATCAGACATGTGGTTGTTGCCACCTGAAGATATTTATGATGGCCGATCCCTCTTGCTTTTGACGTGTAGTGACACAGACCCCGCCCCCCTGCACTGTGACGTGTCATCTTGTTTTCCCACTAAACCTTCAACTAGGGCTACACCATGTGCTCCTCACTAGGGATAGTCAGCCAGCAGCTTGCGTAATGTTTGCTACCATAGGGACTTATGTTTGAGGGGCAGAAGGTGAAAGGAGGAGGAGAGGCAAAAAGCCTCCAGTCACAAGACAACTGACTTCTGAAAACAAACCGTACAAGGTTTTAAACTTTAACACCCTTGATAAACAATAAATTAATGCTATAAAGAGCTGGTCTGTGGACTAGGGATTATATACAGTGATAAATAACAGCTATATACAAACAACACACAGGACATACAGTTTGACAACGAAGCGCATGGTACAATAAAGCATTTACACTTTTTGGCATTTAATACAACATGTGGTAAGATGGTGAAACGTTATCTGCATTTTCTATTATTAGTATCTGGATATTGCATGTAAAACAACAATATTAACATGAGATAACAAAGGAGTGTAGGTCCTTCTGTCAAAATACCACGGCCTTTAGTCCTGTAAAATACTGCAGGCTATGAACTCGTCATGTGTGTGGCAGTATTGCTTTGGCATTTCACAATTAGCAGATGGGTTAAGTGAGCACACGTTTCTACATCAGAGTTCTTGGATTTCTTTCATTATCACAACCATGAGACAGCGTCTCCACCCCAGTCTGACCAGCCTCCACATCGGGCTCCAAAACGTGCTGCGTCTGCCATGTCACACATCTCAAAAGGTGGGAGCTGCAACTGGGCCTAGTGCTCACCCTACCTGTCAATAATTACACCTAAAATCCAAATAACTGCTATGCATTGTATGAATAAGTTTGCATGTTTTGAGTACATGTCCCGTTCAGAAATACATAGTAGCTGTCTTAAAGGTTAAGTATCAAAATAGCTTTATTTCCAAAGTGAAAATAGACTTTAAATCTATCAAAGTTAGTATAATAATCTAAATATTGGAGATTATTTTCTAGTTGTATCCAGCAGTTGAAAGTGTATTTAATCTATGCTATACTTCAACTAGCCCCTACACAAATGCTGCAGTGAACAGCAATAACAACCCAGTATTATAATCCAACACTGACACGAGTCATTCTTCCTGCATTATATAAATGTCAATAAAGGCCTAAATGTAAAGCAAAGTAAGTTGCCTCGCCTACATGTTGATGCTCATACTTCTTTACTTGTACTTAAGTACAATTGTGAGTTCGTGACTTTTACTTGCAGTGAAATACTTCTCCTTTGCTACTTTTACTACATTGCATGTTAGTATGTGTGTGTTTCCCAGTGTTTGGACTGAAACTGATGTCCCGCAACGGCCGAACGTCATGTCACCGCGTGCCGTGACTCAGACTGGGGATTTCTTTGAACCCCCACCTGGCCATGGCCATTCACCGCTGGGTGTGACTATAACGTTTAAGGCATCATAAATGTAAATGTTTCCACGTCGGAGACACACAAAGAAGGAGAGGAGTGGTGGAGCCTGTGTCTGCTTGTTTATATATTTAACATCGCCCAAAGCTAAAAAAAACAAAACAATTTTAATGTATGCTACTAACTCTTATTTATCATGTGACATTGACGTCCACTGACACCAGCAGAACAAAAGAAGTTATTATGATGTCAACGCCGTTTTAGTTTAAACTGGTGGATCTGGTTTGTCTACACGTTGCCCTCTCCACCTCTTTTGAGATCCTGACATCTCAAAACAACCGTGGGTGCTGATGTGCACGTAGACCTACTTGTTCCTCCATACATACCACGGTGGGGGCTTCTGAAAAAGAAAAAACAACAGAGCCCACTGAGTACCATTTCGTGTCCATGACCAATTTTGTTTCCGAGACCTTTTCCTGAAACGCGTCCAGAATGTCACCTAATACAATTTTTAAACAATTAAAATGACGTATCCCCTCATTTGATTTCTCATTGTATGTCTTCTGCGCCACGCCGAGCAGATATTGAGGTTTCTTACATTGAGAAGTGGTCAAGTTATTGTAGCGAGACGAAATGGTACCTAGCCACCATGTCCTTTTCTAGAAAACACACGATCCGTCGGTTGATGCAGTCCTGAGGAGGGAGGAGTCACCAGGGAGGTTATAAAACCACCTACGCGGTCGCTTGTTAGCCACCTTCCGCGCACTCACTATCAGGCGAATCACCCCTCGACCGTCCTCTGCGGCGTTTGAAGCAGTGGGTCAAACAACGACGCTAACACTGGAGCTGTAAAATTAACAACGGGGTGAGTAAAAAAAGTAGCTTTGGATAGCAGTTATACTCTACATACTTTTTTTGGGGGTGCAAATTCGGAAGGACTAATTTCCCCATTCTTGACGAGACTAAGCAGTACAGTTTCCGTGTCAATTGTAGCTAACATTTGTTGTTTGACGTTAAAGTAGAACCTGTCTCAACCGTTACAACAAGCGGTCGCGGTTTGACCGTTATGACTCGGTAGAGCGTTAATGTTAGCTAACGTTAGCCTCTCTGCGGCTGTTGTGCTTGTGGCGGCCCTCTACCTTTTCACTCTTAAACTAAGAACAGCGTGGCTTTCCAACATATATGTGCTTATTCTACCCCACTCTAATTGTACTACTGTATTGAGTTTCTTCACGTTGTTTCCTCTTAACTTGGCTTATTATAATGGCTGTGACTAACCTAACAGTTGAGCTAAACGTGGGTGGCGTTGCAGTTAGCTGTAGATGTTGTTGCACTCTGATTTGTTTCTTATTACCTAATGAATATTGGCTAACGTTCATCTGGTTTATGGTTTAGTTTTCATTTAAACTTGGCAAAACTGGCGATAGCAGGTTGTTGCCTCGGCGATTTGTTTCCCATAATGTGGGTTGTAACGCTGCGATGTGTTTTGTATTGTCCCCAGGGCTCCCGTTTAAAGCGCCGCAGCAAGCTGACCAGCCAGCGCAGTGTGATCACTTGCGACTCTCTCTGAAACGATTTTTTTTGTTTCGGAGAAGTGCAAATTGATATCCCCCCAAAATAAACCACTGCCGCCGCACATCCACCAAAACAACCACTCCAAATCGAAGCAAAAATGGTGCAAAATAAGATCACCGAAGTCACTGGATTCCACCGCTCTTTCAAGGTGAGTTTTGAGATTTGTTGAGGGTAAATGCAGAGCTGCTATCATGCCTTGGGAAGTCTATAATCGGAGCACATTTGTCAGCACGTATGATGGGACCTCACTTTGCTATATATAAACACATCTGCTGCTCTCACGTCTTATGGCTGACAAAACTGCCGTGTGGCCTCGTGTCACGTGTATGTTCAGCTAATGAAAGTATGGTTCCAGTAGGTGACAGCTGAGAGTTGAAGAAATGTGGATCTTAAGCGATATGTATGGGTTTTCAACAGATACTCACGGTTGTTTTTTTTTTTAAAGTCATCAGCTGTTTAACTGTTTTTGAGTCTTTAGGTTTATAGTTGCAGGATGGAGATAATAAGGCTCCTATCAGTTATGACTAACAGCTGAAGCTCCCAGCTAAATAGTTAATTGATAAGATGCCTATAACAATCCTATTTTATGTTACACCCTAGGGCCAAAATCCCTTTGAATCTGATGACTTCACTAAAAATGGATCCCATCTTATTGATTCGTCATTTAATTTTGATTCCTCCCCAAGACATGGTGAGTATTTTAACTTAACTTTCTTATCTGTGACTTCTGTCAATGCAGTGGTTCCTCTAATATGAAACAGATGTACTGTTTACACAATAAAATCATTGTGATTGCATTGAAATCCCCCCCCCCCTTTGTGCTTTCTTTGCGTTTGTTTGGGTTGTTTCCTTCTAGCACATGATAATGTAGACACTCCTGTTTTGACAGAAATGCCTTCCAGCCAGCCTATTGACATCCCCGATGCCAAGAAGAGAAACAAGAAGAAAAAGCGTTGCCGGGCAACTGACAGTTTCTCTGGACGATTCGAGGGTAAAAGCTTTTATTTCCAGTATCATTATGTTGCTGTTATTAAAAACTGGTCCTGCAGTATTATGTTGTACTGAGAGTTTGCTCCCTAATAAAACTGAGTGTTTTCCTAACTTATCAAACTGTCCCCCAGATGTCTACAGACTACAGGAAGAGGTACTAGGAGAGGGTGCTTATGCCAGAGTGCAAACATGCATCAACCTCATCACCAACAAAGAGTATGCTGTCAAGGTAAGCAAGCAGACATTTGCACACGCCTAATGTATGACCTTTAATATATTTGGAAACATTAGCATAATGCATGGGGTCTTCATTTCTGCAAGTCGGTGCTCCTCTCTCAGTAGTCTGTGAATGTCGTCATTGCCACATAACACTGGCCTGCTGTCTGTGTGGGGTACCACGGCTGGTGATCAATGTAGAGATGTTACATTTCTAGGACTGTTCTTGGTTACGTCAACTTTGAGAGGTGCCTTTTTTATACACGAAGGCCATTGGATACTGTTTGAGCTAAATGGATGAAATGTAGGCTGCAGGGTGCGTAACATTGTGTCCATGCAGCCTTCTTTTCACTGGTCAATCTTAAGAAGTCTTGTTGAGGAAAGTTCTGATCCAGGGGCAGGATACTTCCTATTTTTTCTCCCTTAGTTCAGCTCTCTATAGCCGATGTCTGCAGGCTCTCATCTGTGTTGTGCTACTGCTGCACAACTACTTTCTTTCCTCTTTTTTTCTTTTTCCCTGAGTGTGCAACCCTAGCTGCTTTGGGTAGGGTTTGCAAACCCTTCCCCTCACAGTTTTTATACTCCGCCAGCCTATCAGAGAGCAAGAAGCGATATACCCACCTCTTGTTCGTTACTCCTATTGCCTATAGAGGACGCTCGTAAGGGGAACGCTGTGTACTGGTAACTGTTCCAAAACAAAACCCACAGAGGAAGGAGGGGTGTTGGGTGAGAGTTATGACCTAGGGTGTTTACACTGGTTTGTTCCCTTTCTTGCTCAGTACAGTACAGTTGTACTATTTTTTTTTTCTTTTTTTTTTTCTTCTTCCTCTTCTCTTTACTTTTCCTCTCCAAATGGGGTGTGGACATGAATACATGTCTTGGACTCCTGGGACCTTCCTTTTTGGCTTTTTGATATATAAGCCTATTTCCTAATTTTTAGCAACAAAAAAAGATTGAAATATTTTTCTTTGTGGATGTATAGAACTGGGCCTTGTTTATTTTTTAATTTTTATAAATTCTTGACCCATAACCCACTAGTCCTATTGAAACCCTGGACATAAATGTCAAGTTATTTTTGAACTACTAATTAATTCCTACTTGCCGTTTAGTTCTTCTTTTAAAGTTTTTGTTGACCATTCAAGGCTCGTTCCCCATAGAGCCAGTGTCCATGTCATACTAATAAATATTTCAGGGGAATCGGAGCACAGATTCAGTTATGTGACCGTGATCTGTTGGTATTGTTTACCCCAGGGATGATGCCTAGGGATTTTGCAGTTCTGGGGGAGGAGGCATGAGGGTCGGCAGTTATTGGAGGTCATTTAGGAGTCGGGAGGGGGCTCAGACTGCTCCTGCCAGATGTCCCGTCTTTCCCCTCCCCCTACAGACTGCGTTGTGTGGGCTCCTTGTGTTGCAATTGCAACAAAAGCCTCAGAGCACCAAGTACATGCCTATCTGAAGCTCTGGCTACCCAACAAATCCTTCTCCTTAAAGGTGTTATTTCACAAGCCTGGGTTGATGTTTGAACCTGCAGTGTGAGTTGGTGGGGCTGTTGTGATTCTGGTCTGTGACCTTGATAAACACCCATAAATCTAGTGCCTCTGAAATAACAGCTGACCCACTTATGGTAATGCATTTGCTAGCCATGTTTTGCAGTTTGTTTTTATCTACACGTGTAATCAGGGTGGGAGGTTTTTGTGGTGATTGGGAGAAAAGTGAGCTGATTGGGGGCTGTTTGTGCTGCTGACTCAGACTGGAACAGTGCAGAGGCTTTGGCCTGCTCACGGGCCTCTTGTCTGTCCATTAATCCTAGACACGCACTGAAACTCTGGCCCCACTGGGCTTCAATAGCAGCTGTAATCCAGCTACCAGGAAGAGAAACATGCACAGCCTCCCAAGCAGACAATAAACGACCATGGCTGGAAAATTCAGGCCTATTGCTTTGGTGTCAGCAGTCTATCTTTCTGTCTCTCTTGGCAGGACATTGTGCAGCTGGTGGCCCCTCTGTGGTTTAGTTCCAGGCAGCACTAAGTTATATTTGGGGAGCATTTTTCTTTTATCGTAAACAGTTTTGGATTAGCTCATGGGTTTTAAGAAAAAAAAAAAAAAATTCCCAAAGGAAGAAGCATTACTCCATAAGAGCGCTTAAGATATACATATGGGTCACACATGAAGGCTAAATACAGAGCTGCCGTGTCTTGTTTCATTCTGTTCATTCTCTGCTTTGGTAGACTATACTGGAAGTAGGTTAAACTATCTTTTGAACTGTGTCACAGGGTGGGATAAAGGTAGGAAATGAGGTACATGCAGGTCTGGAAGTAAACTAGTTATAGGGCTCTGTATATTCAATATACAATTGCTCATACTGCCTGGTCTACAGTAAACTTGGCCAGTTAGGGGTTTTGTGGTACAGTGTGAGGGGACAGCCTTCGCCCAAATATTAACTCGCAGACTTTGTCTATTCTACTACTGTGGAAAACATGAAAGTCAAACTCATTTGTATAGTGGGCTATTTTTAGCTAATGTGACTGAACCATAATGTTGTTCCATTCCAGATCATTGAGAAAAGACCAGGTCACAGCCGCAGCCGTGTCTTCCGTGAGGTTGAGATGCTCTATCAGTGCCAGGGCCACAGGTAACGTCCTTCTGTCACGACCAACTAAAGTAACGCTTCCTGATGAATGTACGGAGACGGTACCCCAAACACACTGAACCCAATTTGTGTTGAATCTCCTTCTATTGAAGCCCCCATAGTCCTCTTTCTCGACAGTCCAGAAGTCGCATTCAATTTTCAGTCAGCAGGAACTAGATGACTGTTACCTCTGGCTCATGGTGCTTTTTTTTTTTTTTTCTTTCTGAAGTAACATCCTGGAGCTGGTGGAGTTCTTTGAAGAGGAAGACAAATTCTACCTGGTGTTTGAAAAGCTTAGAGGAGGTTAGTGAATTATAAAGCTGCTTATCAGTTCGCTTGTGATTTTTTTTCAACATTCCTTAAGTGCATGTGCAGTCTCTAGTCTTTAGCAAGTTGTCCGGGGGCGGAGCCATTAATTCTATGCTTTGTGCTTGTAAATAGAGCTGGTATAATCTTCATTTTACCCCCTCTTAGGGTCAATCTTGGCACACATTCACAAGAGACGACACTTCAGTGAGCAGGAAGCCAGTGTTGTCGTGCAGGACATCGCCAGCGCTCTCGATTTCCTGCATAACAAGGGTAAGACCACTTGTACGAAATGGCGAACAATTGTATTGCTCATTTATGAACAACCCCAAGGGGTAAAAATGGCTTGCTAGTTATTTGAAATTGATATGATCAAAAAATCCTGATCCTGGTATAATCCCTTACTATCAAGTGTGACTGATTGCTTTCTTTAATTTTATTTTCTAGGAATGGCACATAGAGACCTGAAACCTGAGAACATTCTCTGTAAGAGTGCAGACAAGGTGGGTTTACTGCGCACATGTTTGATCTTAATTAGTCCAAAGGGCAACTAATGTGGTGATAAAGTGTGGTAGGTTGCTCTAAGATGGTGGTAATAAACCGTGGCAATGATAAGACTGTGAAAATCTTTTGTCTCACAAGTAGATCCTCCACACACAAATTATATGAATGAAACTGAATTTTAATGAATTCTAAACTTGTATCTTTGCCAGATTTCCCCAGTCAAGATCTGTGACTTTGACCTGGGCAGTGGGATCAAGCTGAACAGCGACAGCTCGCCCATCTCCACCCCTGAGCTCCTCACTCCTGTAAGTCCGCCTGCTTTTTATAAATGACGACAATAGGACAGTGCTATTTAAGGGGAAAAGCGTGTAGGTATATAAGTACTAATAACGAGGAAGTGAACTGAGCAATGGATTGTGTCCTTGTGGGATAAGCAGGGTGTTTTCTAAGGCTGTAAAGCAATATCTTTATCAACGGACTGCTTGCCTATTGGGCAATCCTCTGTGGTGTTAGCTGCAGGACGGCTCGCTGATTGGAAGAGAGAAAATGTTGTGTTTTGAGGCCTTTGGTTGGCACTGTGGTTATCGTGATAGTCTATTTAAGAGTGATTAATTGGTACAGGTGTGGCGCACAACGAGGTGGATGGTTTTTGACCTGACGGCACAGTAACAGTAGTGTGTTAAAAAAAGAGGAAAATTTAAGAAATCGTTTGAAAAGTTGAAAATAAAGAGATTGGTATATCCAACTTTAGGTTTTGGCTTTTGACATTGTTCTTTTGGGGACAGAATACAAAGATCCTAGACTAAAGCGTGCCATCTACACTGAGCCACGTGTACAAAACAGTGCATCAAAGAGGTTAAGGTAGTTCATTGTTGGGCAGTTTCTCTGAAATGACATGGATTGTTTCTTGAATGTCCCCGTCTGTCAGCCTTTGCATTCCCTTATCATGCTGATCTATCAGCAACACTTTGATAGATATCCCTCAGTTTAATGTCCACGTCCAGTTGCTTATCAGTTGCAAATACTAAGGCCCATGAGTTTGAGGGTCATGATTGTTTAACCTTCCGGCTGTCGTCACAACACAAATCCTCTGAACACTGCCCAGAAAAGCTTCAAAGAGGAATGGTAAAGTTGAACCGGCAAGTTTTGTATTTCTGTCAACACATTTTCTGTCTGGGTGAGGGGCTGGATAGATGGACCAGAGCAGGTGGAGGATGGCCTGCAAGAATGTAGGAGTGTGTGGGCGGGGGTTTTCTACACTGGTAACTTCATCTTCCTTTAGCAGAACTAATGGATAAGAGCGCCCATCCCTGGACTATTTGAAGGGGAGATAGTTTTGGGGCCAAGAATTGGCCTGTGTTTAGTCTACATGGAGTGCAGGGAATTTCAGATTTCAGTGGGGGGGAGTTGCCTGAGGACAAGACACAATGTGATGGCCATTAAGCGCAACACAGCTGCAGAGAACACATTGTGACTTTTACAAGGCCGTGTCCTATGGTATGAAGTTGCAGTGAAACCAAAACATACTCACTCTCATTTCCCTTTTCTCTTTGTGGTAAGAGAGAAAAACATCCACACTCTTTCTACGTAGTCTCCGCCCAGTGGGCCCCAAACACGCTTGTGCTGGTCTGCGCTTTCATTATGTTCTTTATACAAAGGCTGTGCATAAGGCTTGTTCTAGAAATTTTTGTCTCTCCCCCATATACCTAGCAACTGAGATACGATTGGCTAGACCAGTGGGAGGGGGAGGGTAACGGGGAGGGACGAAACACCCAGTCTGCTCATGCGCTCTGGCTTGTTTTCTTTGCCTTGATCACAGGAACAATGTTATCTGATTTTCATCTCACTGTTGGCACCCTCACCCTGCCCCCACTTTACCCACCTTCCTGCAGTTGCACAATATATAGTGTTTTGCATTATATTGCATATGTTCCTGATCTCACTGAACTTGTTCAATCAACTCTAATCTAAGGGTTGTGTGAGACTGTATAAGTTTATAGAGGATGTGTTTGGAGTTTTTTTTTTTTTTGGGGGGGGGGCTCTCTAGTACAAATTAAAACAAAACAGGAGAGAGACCTTTCTAGAAATAAGCAAATTTTAGTTTACTAAGAAATCTGCACATGTGGCTGCCTGCCTGCTCACCATGAAATAAAGCTGACTGTTCAAATGTCAAGTCTTATGTGCTGCAGTTGAAGACGCTACACAAAAGCAGGTACAGCGGTTTAAAAAAAAAATGTCAAGGAAACTTCCAATTCTTTTCACAGATGCAGCTGCATGACGACATAACCGGTCTTACTTTAAGCCTCTTCAGATAATCTGAAGTTTACTAACAGCAGAGGTGTGTCATCAGTGGTCACATGGTTTCAGGAAAGCCCCAGGTTGCAGTAACAACAAAGTGTGCGGTAACATCAGCTGATTACCAGCTATATCTGCAGCTTAAAGGAAGGTTTGAGGAGGATGTGACTGACGCAAGTTTAGTTTGCAACAGCAGCACAGGAAGACCAAAAGAGTTTAGATTTAAGGCTGTACTAAAGAACCATGATTACGGTTCTTTGGCCGCATATATCACTTTGGGTGGCTTAGAATGAGATTAGCCTTGATGGCTGTTTTTTATAACAGCTATCACTTTGTAGGAAAAATATCCTTTGTCTCTATTCCTGTGGCAGCTGCATTTGGCCTGAATCCTGGGGGCTTGTCTGTGGAGGCAGTCGCACTAGACATGATGATGTTGTTGGTGGAAACGTGGGGGTTGGGGCGTTCTCGCCCAACAGAAGCAGCTTTGTCTGAGACGAGATTCCTGTGCAGCAAATTTCATTACATAAGGGTGCAGCAGGGTGGAGGAGGAGTTGGGAGACAGCTGGGATATGGTACTGGGACACAATGTAAACATGCTCACCCTCGGATGGAAGGATATAGGCCTAAAGGGGTTTGCCAGGATGCAGGCCTCAGTGGTGGTGCAGGCAAATGCTTATAACGTGTTTTTGTATAACTGATCAGGCAAAGGACGGATTAACGGGTATTCTCGGAGCAGGTTCTCAGAAGTTGTCTATATTTAGGGCGTCCTCGAGAAATCTCCCAGAATCAAAGCTCTCATCTTTGATTCATTTGACTATAAAAGTTCATAGATATTTGTGGGCAAGACATTTCCTTGTTGCATCATTCTAAGTGTCCTGCTTAACTCGCGACCTGCTCCTCTTTTCTGGTCCTAAAGTATTAAAACCGCATTTGGTGTTTGTGTTTCCAAGTTATGTAACCAGCGAGGGCTCAGCCCAGTCTCTGGCTCTGCAGGACAGCCCAATCCTCTTTTCCCTGCTCAGTGTTTGGCCTAATTTCTTTCTCAGCTACATAACAAGGCACCGTCAGAGCTGAGCTATCATTGCCCTCAGCCCATCCTGCCTGGCTTGCGTACAGCTGGACGGTCAAAGCAGTGACTCACTGCTTGCTGCGGCCTCCTCACACAAACCTGCTTCATGATCGTATAGTCCTCCCTTGATATGCAATTGTACATGATGTTCCTCTCCTCAGTGCATTGAAAAATGCTGTTTAGTGCATTTTAAACTGCAAATAAGCATGTGACAGTCACATAGGCTGCCCCCGCACCACCACCGCACAGCCCAACAGTGGGCCCCAAGCTTTAACATAGCAACCACGAGGTATCAGCTGAGTGAAGGAATGTGTCCTGCAGCTTGTGTATTTTTTTTCTTTTTCTTTACCGTCTTTCTGCTGTAGTTACTGTCTCATCTCTGGGACTAACAGACTTGTTTTTTTGTTTTTTGTCTCAGTGTGGCTCAGCAGAGTACATGGCGCCCGAGGTGGTTGAGGCCTTCAGTGAGGAGGCTACAATTTATGACAAGCGCTGTGACCTGTGGAGCCTTGGGGTCATCCTCTACATCATGCTGAGCGGCTACCCGCCCTTTGTAGGCCGCTGTGGCGGAGACTGTGGCTGGGAGTTGGGGGAACCCTGTCACACCTGCCAGGTAAGTGTTTGACACGTTCATTCAGCCAGTCAGCTCTCCTGTATCTTGTAGAGGACATTAGTGAAACTTCGAACCGTGTATCTTTTCAATCTACGTCAAGTTAACTGATGGTTTTTATGTCCATTTCTAGAACACATTGTTTGAGAGTATCCAGGAAGGAAAATACGAGTTTCCGGAGAAAGACTGGGCTCACATCTCCTCAAGTGCCAAAGATCTAATATCCAAACTTCTGGTTCGGGACGCCAAAAACCGCCTGAGTGCCAGCCAGGTGCTGCGGCACCCCTGGGTGCAGGGGGTAAGTCTTAAAGAATGTCTGTTAAAGACACGCAGAAGAGGCTTGATGATTTTAAGTGTTGAGGTTTCTAATGAATGAACTTGTCTTTACTTTATTCAGGGTGCATCTGACACTTTGCCAACATCCATCTTGCATCAAAGGTGAGAAAACGTTAACGGTTATAGCTGCAGCTACAGAACACTATTCTTTTGGACACTTTATCCTCTTATTTGCAACTTGTATTTCATTTGCTCACAAATTCTTTTTGTCTCCGATCTTGTCCATTAGAACCAGCAATGCCAGGGATCTGACATTCTTTGCTGGCAAGGCCATGGCTGTGAACCGGCAGCTGGCTGAACAGGATGGCATGGAAGACCAGCAGCAGCAGGAAGTCCCATTTGTTGTTACCGCTACTGGCTCTTCCATGCGCCTCTCTCCTCCTTCCAACTCCAAGCTGGCCAAGCGCAGGCAGCGAAACAGCCAGCCCAAGGGAGGGCCTGTCTCTGCTGCAGAGCTTCGTCAACTCTTGGCCCCGCTCGTTATTGTGGGAGACTGTGCCTGAACTTTGTCAACCCTGACCTCCGACTTTCCGTTAAGATTCAAGTCCAGATCTAAGACTGCCCTGAGACTCTCCCTCTCAAATTCTGGCCCCTCTCCCTGACCCTAGCTGGCCTTGGTTCCTCTGCCATTCAGGCTTTCTTGCCTAGCTGTAAAGGGAGATGCTGCTTGCAGCCCTGTCTCTAAATGCCTTCTGCCCTTCTGCAGCACTTCTGAAGCACATCAGCCCAGGGCCTGCATATAACACACACACACGTACACACACACACACACACACACGTACGTGCATGTCAGGGTTTGGGAGGAGGGCCAGTTAATGATTTGGGAGAAAGAAGTATTCTCTAAGTTATGTCTTTTTTTTTTTTTCTTTCTCATAACCCTGTTCAGAAGAAATCCGAACACTTACCTTCGAAGCTAAGCTCAGACACCAAAGGACAACCTGTTGTGCTGCTCCCACGTTACAACTGGATCCACTGTGAATTAAGTTATCTGGAATGTTCTCCTTGCCTGTATGTATATGCATGAATGGCCCATCTGCAGATACGTACACGCTTATGCAATATGCCAAGATGAAGGCTGTTCCTGTCTCGAAGGGATTCAGTATATAAAGGGGTTGGAAGGGCTGTAAGCCAATGCTGTCCGTGCCTGGTGCGGTCCATTATGTGGCTGGGGACTTCAAAAGATTTTTTTTTTTTTTTTTTCTCCATTTAAGATGAATTCCTCAACGCTGAGCCTCTTCTGCAAATGTCTGAGATAAAACGCACTCATCTAGCTTGGTGGCCATGCACTTAATGCTCTTAGAGCAAAGAATGTTTCTGTACCCAGCCAGCCATGGCTTACTGTTGCAGTTTATTACATGAACATATATGCCAAATTATCAGTGGCCACACCTTTTTAGTGTTTGAGACCATCAGGCGAGTTGAATAGTATTCAACTATTGTACGGTTGTGACGCAGGGCCACCCCCCAAATTAGACTTCAGAGCTACAGCAGCTCTGAAGTACTTCCAGTATGTTGGTACACGCTTTGTTAAATGGCTAGGCAAGTGAAACTGGTTCAGTGTTACTTTCATTGTAAAGATTTCATGACGTCTCCCCTTACCACAACCAGAACTTTGTGTTTGTGTTTTGTTTTTTTACAAACCTGCTTATGAATTGGAATTAACCTTGAATATTTTGGCAGTAAACATTACAAATCCTATCAGGGGTTTGAAAAGCACATTTGGCCAATGTGACCGAAGTGTCATTTGTTGATCAAATACATTAATTTGGACCATTTTTATTTTTCCTCAAGGGTTCACCATTGTTTTGTTTATTTTCTTCTTTGGAGACACCCTTTTCAGAATGACATTACAAATTCTCATTACAAAATAAGAGGCAGATGAGATTTCAAGAAAAAAATTAAAAAAAGAAACATTCCACAAAAAGAAAAAAAAGAAAGTCTTCCACGAACGTGTAGCTGTATTAAGTTTACTTTACTTTTTTTGTCTGAAAACTCCCAAGTCATTGTGCAACGGGTTTTTTTTTTTTGGGGGGGGGGGGGTTCTCACCCTACCACCACCCACAACTGCAGAGTGACCATTTAAACTTTCAGATGAAATGTCATGTTATTCTTACCCAGGTGGTAGAAAGAAATCACTGAACTAAAGAGGTGGCTGCTGTTTAAGTAGCTCTCAAATTATGCAAATCTACTAAC
>JAVQJL010070282.1:0-18654 GCA_036024295.1 Nannoperca obscura
CTCTATTTTCTATTCATTTCACAACGTATGGTGGTGAATAAGTGTGACTTTTCATGGAAAACACAAAATTGTTTGGGTGACCCCAAACTTTTGAACGGTAGTGTATATATACATATATATATGTGTATGTATATGTATATATATATGTATATGTATATATATGTATGGCATTGGATATGTGCTTTATTCTGCATTGGCACTTAACATTGGAGGTAAAGGTTTAGGTGAGAATTCATCCGATTCAATTCAGCTTGAATGAAACCGTCTGCTTAGGCTTTTGTTCTCTTTTTCCTTGACCTGCTAAAGACACATATGCAACTTGTGATGAAAGGTTGTGAGCTGTTTAAAAGACGACCACAACTCAAAAAACTGGCACAGTACATAGAAGAAGTTGTACATTTTCTGGATGATACAGTTTTCCAAACCTTTCTACAGGGTTAAACCGGCCAAATGGACTCCTGGCTCCTCTCAAAGCAATACCAGTTCTTGTAATAAATAAGATAAACCTTTAGTGTCATCTTTGTAACCTGAGCCAGGGCCCTTGTGGCCCCGGCCTCCTGTACTGTACGTCTGGCACGGGACACATCCCTGATTCCAGTCTGAAAACACAGACTCTATAACCCCTAAACTCCAGTTTCTACTCCTGGCCTTAAAAACGCATCAGGCCGCGATCCCCTGTAGCCGACAGTTGTGGCTCCTCAGCTAACACCTGGCTGTGCTAGCGTGTCATATCACGGCTAATCATATTAGGCTAATCACTGCCAGATCAGCACATCCACGCCGACCCCGGCATGATCCTCTGACCCGGCCAGGGAACCCTCAAGCGGGATCAGACCGTGAACTTATCTCCCCCAAAAACCAGACCCAACCCTCACTGTTGCTTAGAGGTACACGGGGGGAGGACAGGGGGGAGGACGGATATGACCAGATTCCTTTGGGACGACTGAAAATGACTGTTGTGTTATGAACTGGTGGCAGTTTTCCTGCAAAGAGGGGGAGTCTATGAACAGGAGGGTGACTAATGCCTCGATGATGACTGATCTCTGAAGATTAAGACAAATTATCCAAATAAGAATAATTATGCTGCCAGGTTATTATTTAAAATATGGACTTGGAGAAACAGCTAAATCTTATCAACCCGGTGTCTGCGTGGGTCTGTAACCTAAAAGAATTTTAGAAACCCTGCTGTCTTTCCTCTCTTTCTCCTCACCTCACCGCCTTCCTCATTTTCTCCCTCTGTCATCTGTCAGGCAGCTCAGTTATTGGCACTCTCACCACCTGCTCAGAACCCGCTGGATTTCTCTCCTGCAAAAGAGCTTTGCACTGTGCCACTGCCAAGGTTGCTCACATGTGCCAGGCTATTTCCCTTTTTCTCTCCCTTCGGCTCACTCTGTCGCTCTCTCTCTCCTCCTGATCTCCATCTCTGCATACTTTGTGTCTTTAAATCAACCTCTCCACTCTGTAGTCGATTTATCTGCATCTTTCAGTCTTCACTTTGATTTCCATTTTTGCTTTTCAGCTCAAGCTGCAGTTGACTGACAACTACTCCATCACTGCTAGACGTGGTAGGAAGACCGCATGAGGCTCTGCCTCTAAGAAACGCGTTGCACGTGCTGTTTGATATTCAAAAGAAATAAAAATCTAAAAAACAGAAAATGGCAAAGTTGTCATGAATTAAATTTTTTTTTTCATTATTGACTTCAGTATTCTGACTTTTATTTACACAACTTGGTTTGGTCAATGAAATATCAGAAAATTAAGTTACCACGTCCAAGATGACATCTTTAAATATCTTTTTCAGCCTAACCAACATCCCAAAACCCAAAGATCTTCAATTTACCATCACGAAAGACCAAGAAAGGTTTGTTGTCTTTGCTTAAAATGACTTAAGTGATTCATTGATTAATTTGCTTCCTTTCAATCTACTAATAAAATGAATTAACACATTTCAGCTGTAATTTATTTATTTCCATAAAATGCTATATTTATTTAGACATAATTGTGTAAATGTTGCACTTTTTTGTTTGTTTGGCTTCTGTTTTTCAAATTATTAACTCTGATTTAACCACTAAACTAATAAACATCCAAGCATGAACCGAACACTGCAGCAGTCAGCTGATTTTGGCCGTCGGTGCCACCGCACTGTGTGGACTCATCCTGCCAAGCCAAACACAACACGGCCAACGACCAGCCAGAGCCTTCATTCATTTGTGACCCGAATGCACCGCCGTGGCCCGCCGCCTCCCTCTTCTCCTCTTTCTCCTCCCCTCTTTTTCGCTGTTGCTCACTACCCCAGTGTGGTGAGGAGGGGAGTGGTGGGGAGGGGGTCAGACGGAGGTTACTCAAATACAGTGAGCTTAGCCTCTCCACACTGTCCATTAACTATCAAAACATGTGTGAGCGCTGGCCGGGATGAGAGCGCCCTGCTCTGGCTGCCATTGTTTTTCTGCCTGTGTTAACTTTTTATTTTAAGCTTTATTTTTACAGGGAAAGTTGAGCGAGCAACATGCACTCTTCCAGCAACAGCCTCATATTCCTGACAGGTCTGTATATACAGGACATCATCAGCACATTTAAGAAGCCAAGCTGCAATAACTAATAGTTGTATTAGTGCATGGAAATACTATCTAATATACTTGACTAGCACTTTCTCCCTGTCATGCTAGGTGCTGGCCTCCAAGTTGGAGTTCAGTATCTTGCTCAAGGAGACGTCAACATGTGGACATGAGGAGGATCAAACTAGTAGACTCCGGAGCCACAGCCGGCCATTTTACAGTAATCCATGTCTTCCATTCTATTTATATTTGTTGTTTAAAGGTGGAGTTTCCACAAAGTGAAGTCTTAAGTGAGGTTTCAGTTAAGGTTTTATTTTTGTTTGTTTAGTTTTCAGTATATTTTAGCACAGTAGATATACACTACATTACATTTACATTCAGCAGACGCTTTTATCCAGAGCGACTTCCAGATCAGAGCTTTACATAAAGTGCATAGAACCATGATGAAAACAACAAGACGTCTCATCAAACTTGTAAGAGATGAATCACAAGTGCTGTAAGTAAGAACATCGCTGCCAATGGCAGAATCCAAAAGAGCATTACATCTAACAGATGATCTTTGTACATTTAAAATACAATACATTCAAACTAAAATACAATTCCACTATAATATCGTACAGTATGCTGTACCTACACTATACACTAAACAATGTGTCATTTAAGTGCTGTTGTATTCCTGAGATACAGACAGGAAATGCAGGGAGAGAGTAGCGTATGACATGCAGCCAAGGTTCCTAGTCAGAATCAAACCGGGTCATCGTGGTTACATGGTATGCATCTTTACATGGCATCTGGCAGTCAAGTGGTTAAGTTTTAAGTTGAGTTTGAAAGTAGGCTGAGTTACGTTGATGTTCAGCTCAGTCAAGTTTAATAGACGATTTGTGGCCTCCTTAGAACTCCTATCCATCTCTCCTTTAGTACCTTGCTCAAGGTTCCTTGACTACAGTTAATGAACCTTGTCAGTGGTTCAATCACTGACTCCTCCTGGCAGCATAACGAAGGGTCCTTAAAGGGAAACTCCAGTATATTTAAAGCTGGGTCAAAATGACTAGTACTTACCAAAAGGTTTGGAATTGGTCCAGTAGATCGCCTCCACAGATGAGCATCCACCAACGATCTACTGGACCAATTCCAAAGGCTTAAAAATACTGAAGTAAGTAAGACATTGAGCAATTTGTGGCCAGCACCAGGCCCTGTGTAAGTGCAGCCCATCAACTTTCTACTATTAATCTTGGAATTTAAAACGACAACCTACTTCTCATTAGCCTGGTTTGCTAGACGCTACTGCTGCCAAACTCAAATGATCCCAGATTCTTAAACAGATCTTGTAGAATTTGATCACTGTTGCTACTTTCACAGAGTCTGGATTCGGGTGGTACGTGGGCACTGTGGGCTTTGTGAAGAGATAAAAGGAGTATGTACTCATGAGATGTATACGCTTATCTGTCTCCTCAGGCCCTCAACCCCAACGGCCATAACACTAAACGTGGCAAATGGCAGCCATTTGTCTCCATGAGTGAACTCACGGAGAACTACAGACTGTGGCCACTGACAGGTTTATATTGGTAATATTTTGTCATTCCTTTGACTGCATTAATGTTTTCAACACCAGACTTTTAAATCTTTTTTATGAACAGCATACAATGTCGGATCTGGCCTAATACATCTCCATACGAGCCCTCTAAAGTTCCTTGTTCCCCGTGTGCAGACAGACATGCCGTGCTCCCTGCGCTGTCCCCACTTCCGATCTCTCTAATGTTTTTCAGTCATAATAAATCTGGCCCTGACTTTCTAAAGCAAACAATGCTGTGGGGACCGAGTCCTCCAATAACACTTTGTCAGTTCCAATCAGGCCTGAAATATGACTCAACTGTCTGTGCCTCCCCCTGCTCAAAGTACTCCCCTCCACCCCCATTTCCTCTCTTTGGCTCTTTCTATTACTATCCTTTCCTTCGGCCTTGCAATCTCTTTTTAAAACACTTTTTTCCTGACCCGTCCAACAGTCGTTCTACCAATACAGTTATTAATCTCTACCCTTGTTTGATAAATATACACGATGGAGACAAAAAGACACCCTGAAACAAAGTATGTAGACACTCGTGATGGTCTCACAGCAGGCCAGTCAAGTTCTTCCAACCTTTATACACTCATGTAACATGTAACCATCCCTGTGAGTGGTCCATGCTTTTGTGTTAGCTTACAGATAGTTGTTAGCTAGCAAGAAAAACTTTTATTGTCGTAGCTAGACTCCTGAGTTATTCTTCTTCTGGCGTTTTCGGCAATTACCAACTTCAGTCCTGCCCAGGAAAACCAAGAGAGACATAAATCAGATTCATTGTGTTGACAATGGATATGCGTATATGTGGCGAAGTGAGAATTAAAGAGTATTAAATTGAATTGTATCCAGTTTCAAAACACTTCAAAGGCCCCATTTACACTTGTCATTTGAAGTCTTGAATGCTTCTTGGATGCTAGCTTTTGTTAGTATCCAAAACCTATCCAATCCAACGAGGATGCATGAAAGGACTAAAGTGTAAATGAAGAATTAACAACTGTAATGTGGTTGTAATGTACAATACATTTGAAACAAGACATCTCTTAACTGGAACTATGGGGGAACACCAAATGCAAACAAACGAACAGCCTCTTGCCTATATAGTGTTCAATTTTACATGATTTTACTATCACTTGAAGTGATCTGCAGCAGAGTTCCTCTCTACTGGCTGGTAAAGAAAAAACTTTCTACTGCTTTGAACCCTTCTACCTTTGTAGCTACGGCTGAACGAGTTGACCCTGTATATTTATTTGTTGCGCTTTCTCTTTAGTGCGTTAGCCTATGGCTATGTTAATCAGAGCTGCCCCCCTCTCGTCCCCCTCTCCAGTCCAACCCCTCCATCCCACACGGAGAAAGGGGGAAGCCATCAGTAGCGATGCCCGGTCGACCACAGAGCGAGCATGTTCTCTTCACGCATAATTAACGCTGTTGAGAACGGGGGATAGACCACCTCAAAGAGAGAACTGCCCCGACTTCAAAGTCTCGTACTGAGAAAGAGACTCTGTCGCTGTGTGTGCAACCCCCCCACCCCCACCCCCACCACCACCACTCACACACACACACACACACACACACTTCCTTAAAACTTAATATAACATGGCCTCAACTACCCTTGTAAACACACATGCATGCACACACACTCATACAAAGAGTGCTTTAGGGATGTTTTAACTGGTATTATTGGTGAATGATTGACTGGTCGTGATAGACTGCAACTCCGCTTCCTTTCTACAATTTCAGTGGCGGTATCAGTCATTCTTTTCACGCACAGTCTAAACTTTATGTTCTGATCAAACATATTCTCTGTTTGCGTAACAAGATTCAGCTGATATGGGATTCTGTAGAACCACAGCTGATAACATTTTTCTTTTTAAGCTGAGCACAGGACAACAAGTGGTTTGAATGTCGAAACTTAAATTCTCTTCATCTTGCCACTTGGTTCTGAGTAGAGTGGTGACACATTTTGGCAGCAGGTACAACTCTAAAGAGCACGCATGAGAAATTCAAGGCACACACAAGAGCCCTGTCCGGCATAAACTACGGCAGCTACCAAGTTAAAGCCGTGTGAGGAATCTTTACACACTGGTGGCCACAGATGGCAGCGAGAAGGACTGAAATACATAGAGATCATGTTACAGGCAGAAGAAATGGAAGTCTTTTTCTAGTGTCTGGTGAGAGGTGGTTAAGAGTTTGTCCTTAGGTGCATTTGATTTTAAATAAGAAGGTTTCTAACTCAGTGAACTGACCTGGAAGTATCTTGGTAGCAGCCGCTCTGGTCAGCTTCTCTAACAGGCCAACCCTCCTGACCCTCAGGATTTAATAGCACTGTCTGTAGCATGTATGCTCCTTTTTTTCTAAGAATCCCACAATGCTTCACTCTTGGTGGGTGTTTAAAACGCTGTTATGTTACACAACACCTTTCACAGCTGTTAGAAATCTTAATTTGCGCACCATAGAGTAAACTATTAAGTGTTTATCATGTAGGGAATGGGTAATAAATGAACAGGTGAGTCACACAGCTTGGCCTTTGTGAGAGGAAACACTGCCTTCAAACTATTTATTCAACCAGCTATGATTGAGTCTCAATAAAGACGGTGGCCTCCCATTGATTTCCGTTTATAAAGTGTATTGATAATGCAGAATTTGGGATTTGACAAATATACAGTAGATGTGTTTTCAGTCAAATATTAAACCTAAACTTATCCACCAACTAGAGTTCAAACTGTTATGAACTAGATCAATGGATTTTGGATAATTACCATGCTTTGTACAGTTTTACACCATATAAAACATGAAAAATGTAAAAATGTATTTGACATATTTTCTACTTTTATTCTTTGTCAATTAGCTTTTACTTTCAGGACTTTACAGACGTGCATTCTTAATCAGTTTCCCAATAAAATAGTATTTGGGTAGTTGTTAGTTTGTTGCCTGACCCACATCCTATTTTCTAAAAGGCCACTCACTATCAGCTAATTAGGCTTTAAGTCAGATCCAACGGTAAACTGCTGCATGTCAAGCAACAAATGCCTATTTTGGAAACACATGCCGACATCAATCACAGGAATCACTGGAGAGCGCCAGCACAGGTGACCAGGTACCTCGCTAACTTTTCACCGCACACGGCATGCCATAGGCTTGACTTGTCTTTGTCTCTTTACATGGTGGTGTCGTCAGGAAAGGAAAGGTCAACTCACATTTCCTAGAAAGCTTTAACTAGTGAGGTGTGTGAGCTTCTGTGTGTGTGTGTGTGTTCAGCGTGAATGTGGAATTTGGCCCGAGGCGCAACGACTGGCGGTGGTCTCGCTAATAGAAACACAGAGGGAGAGAAAGGGGAGAGAGGAAGAGTGTCACACCTTTACCTGACAGATGAAAGCCAACATAATGCACCATTCATGGCCCTATTTAAATAAATCAACAGTGAGGGCTTCTGTGTGTGGTACGTTGCGTGAGGTTGTGTTGCCTTCCTCCTGTTATGGGATCCCATCCAAACACAACTTCTGTTACTTAAAATGCTCTGTTAAGCTTGTGGGATTATTACTGGATGTGCAGGTCAGACATGTAATATATTCTTCAATTCTTCCCCAAGTAGAAATGTAAAGTTGGAGTGATTTATCATGAAGTTTTTAACTATGTTATACTATAAAAATACTAAGAAAGCTTTTAATACACGTCTCAGTGAGATTGTGTGTCAAGGCTATTTCGGTCAAAACGTGGGCCATTATCAGGGCTATATTTAGAGTTAAATGTTAAGAATGATTTACATTTCTGGCCAAGCTGCAGCAAACAAAACTCACCCAGCACAGCACTTTCCTTGCACCCCCTCCAGCTCTCTTTTGACATATAAGCTAAACATTGACCCACAACCAATCAGATTTGAGCACCACGTTTCCTGGATTATGACACTCCACCCAGTACTGGCAGAGGGGACGGTGCTTACATAACCTCTGACCCCTCTAATGCATTAATTGAGGGGGAAGTATGTGCGGGTCCATTTATTGTGATGGAGGGTGTTGGTAATTGCCCAGTGACCCAAACCTTCTTTTTCATCGTCGGCCCCTCGTGCCACCAAGACCCTGACCTTCTGCTTCCAAAGCGGCTGCCATATTGTGTTTTATAAAAAGCCGAGACAAATAGTTTGGGACAAAAGCTGCCGACTTTGTGTGATTTACCTTCACATTTTGGTGTCCAGCCATGCTGTTAACACACAATAAATAAATTCATCTGCTTGGTATTTCTATTCTGCAATCTCCTCTTTCACTTTACACAGATTATACAGATATATCTGCAATTAGAAGATACGGACTGACATAAAATAATATAATATATATATTTTATATTGGTCTGTATGTTCTAATTGCAGATATATCTGTATCGCCTGAAAAAGAAATATGTGTGTATATATATATATATATATATATACATTCCATCTTTTGCTTTTTTCAGGGTTTGTACAGCTTTTTAAGAGAAAATTTAAGTGATTTTCAAGCACTTTCAAGGTACCTTAGCTATTTTTCCCCCCCAAAAATCTAAATATTTACTATAAATGCCAGGAGACAAGAAACAGATATAACAGTGAGATTGTTTCATTTCAAATATTAATAGATTTACATGATACAAGATTATGTTGAAGATAAAGCATCTTTTCAATAAGTACTTTCAAACTCAAGTATATTCCTAACCTTAAAAACATAACATTTATAATTAAGCATTTTCTTTTAACTCTAACTGTTTTATGACTGAGCTTGTGTCTTACTTTCACCCACACATGCTTTGAATTGGCCATATGAGCCCTGTTGACTTCACCTGTCAGTAGCGGATCTTGGTTTGGAAAGGTTTGAACTGAACTGGTGTGTTTGGTGCGCAGTCTTCCGCACAATCGGCCGTCCTGCTGATACAAGTTCAGGGGGAATTTGCTGGAATCTTGTTTTTGATAATGGTTAAGAGCAACTTTTATCTGTAGTTTTAATCCAAGATGATCAGAATCCAGAATCATCCGTCTGAAGCGCGCAGAGGTCAGGGAGCTTGTCTGAGCAGACATTTTCCATTCCATCTCCAGTCTAAATTTGAGCATGCTGGTTGTTTTTGTTTGTCTGCCGCAGGCGTACACATACCCAGCCGGCGTGCTGCTGCCTGCGTGGGGATGTTTATGAGTTATGGTGAGGGGCAGAAAACATGTGTCAATATTGATTATCATTACCGAGTCCCAGAGAGCCTGTCGATCAGTTAGCCGTCTGCCTCCTTCCCGCTTCAGACATAGCAATAACAAACCTCCAAGAGCAGGAACTCAACCTTGCTAATTAATGACGGCTTTATTTTCTTTTGCATGGCATAGACGTTGACCACCGTGCACACACACACACACACACACACATAAGTGTGATTCTATCAAAAGGGTACAACTGAAAGAGAAGGAGAATTATTAAAGAGTTCTGTTAGCGTCCAACATTTTAACTGCAAAGATGTGGAGTCATCAACACACACACACACACACACACACACTTACATCACTTACTACAGAGTCACTCAATCCTATTATGAGAGTTGGCAGAGTGGTCCCGTGTGGCCTACTCTTGAGGACAGCCCCCATGGGTCCCAAAATGCATTAAGAAATTAATGTTCACCCTGGGATCGTCCCAAAAGCCCAGACTTAACCTGTGGCTCTGTGTGTGTGTGTGTGTGTGTGTGTGTGTGTGTGTGTGTGTGTGAGAATAGAAAATGGGAGTCCAAATGAGTCAGGAGGTTGACCATGGAGGTCAGTAATTGATAGGCCCCTTTCTTTTTTTTGGATCCCCCCACTTGGCGCCTTCTGTTGGCCAAAGACAACTGGCCTTAAATAGCAATCTAAAGCAAACACTCCTCGCTATCGAGACTCGTTCTCAAGTCGTAAAGCGCTGTTGCGGAAGCACATTCAGGTTTTATGTGCCTCCTAATCTGGATATACAAAAAGATTGCTGCGCAGCAACAACAACAACAACAACAACAACAGAAAAAGCTACGCCCGGTCCAACAACAGGAAGTTCTCCTTCAGATATGATCTTTGGATTCTGGTTTGCAGCAGTCAAAGTGGCAGCCCTAATAATAATAACGTCATTTCTAGGTGCTTTTATTTTAGGGTTGGATTGATGTGTTTTTGTTGGCTGCTCAACTGGGAATTTATGAAGTCACTGATTGTTGTTAATGGGTATTTTTGAGAAAATAAAAGTCATGTTTCTTTGCAAGGGCACGGAAGTGGAAAAGATGTTGCTTCATTTTGGTCTTTTTCAAATGTGCATACATGATAACACGTCACCTCAAAACATGACTAAGCCACTAATAAAGTGCTACTCACTTTTAATGACATACTGCAGTTCTGCAGTTTCTTTGGAAACTCCAAATGACTTTTTTGTTTCACTGATTTGTAACTGATGCGCAAACATTTTTACACACCTACATACAAACCTCTCCAATAACAGGCAAACATCGAAACGAGTGCGTTCATACATTTGAAACGCTCACCACTGAACAAAGACAAACTCAGCTTCCTTTCAGTGAGTCAAACTTTATTTTCATACATCTTCTACATTAATAATATCGCACATCAAAGCACTTGTTTTTTTCTGGCCCTGCAACACAATCTCAGGCAGCCTTACAGCAGAGTGGCTGCTGGAGGCCGCAGGAACGTCAACACAACCTGCTGACCAGGGCCTGTACAGCTTTCTCCTTAAACTGCATCTTAATGCGGTTACACACACACACACACACACACACACACACACACACACGCCAAACTTGCCTCCGGTGCCTGTTGCCTGTCTACACATTTGTTGGGTGACCCACTCCACCTAACCAAACTGAATTTTTCCTCACTAACTAAATTCATTTCATCACTATATTTATATACATTATGTTTGGTTCATTCTATTAAAGAATCCAAGGTAGCATCTTCAGATTCCTTTTAACCCGACAAACACTTTAAAACCCAAATATATTAAATTTACAACAATCTCAAATAGAGAAATGGAGCAAATCTGATGTGAGTTCCTGAAACCAAAACGAGCAAATCATTTGTTCTTAATAAAATAATTAATAATGATGAAGAAATACATATAATACATGTGTATCTTAAATACAAGTTCAAGTTTAATATGAAGAATTTTGCCAAGGACTAAAATACTAAATTAAAAGAATGAGCATGACAATGGTGAAATACAAAGGTACAAGTGTTAAAAAGTCCAAATAGCAGCTGCACGCATTTAAAAAATGAATTATACATGACTAAAAACTGAACCCCACACTCAGTGTCTTACAGTCACATCATTAAGCAGATGTTCCCCAAATCCAAGCAGAGAAAACAGTGAGCAGCAGTCGATTCACAGCTTGTTCAGTCGGGCAGTGTGTATCCAGCCCAAAGTCAATGTTTGGAACTTTAACAATGGCGGTGGAAGTGCAGTTAAGCTCCTGGACTTCTTTTAACAACCCAACCTAGGTTACAGCTATTTGACAATGCAGTGGAGACCCGTCTGCACTCCACTGCTTCTCAAAGCAAGAGGACCGGCCGAGTATCAGAAGCTGCTCGTGTGAACGCAAATGTGAGCTTTCAGAAATGGACTGCTTGCAAATGACGTCTTTGTGTGCGAGCGTCTGCCTTCCTATTGACTCAATCCTGACTGAAGGGAGGAATAACACTTCGGCTTGTTCATACATTAAGAGTCAGTTCTCTTGCATGTGGTCGTACTGTGAAATTCAATCAGAAGAATTATGTTTGCAAAGAAAAAGACAAATGTCTCGCAAAACTTCGCAGCTTGGACTGTTTCTGTGTGTGTGTGTGTGTGTGTGTGTGTGTGTGTGTGTCCATATTTTCCTCTCTGCGGTCTGTTCATATTCTAATCAGTATGTTTCCTGCTTGCATTGATCAGGGCTTGATAACCGCCACTCCTACATGGTGTCTCCTCAGCAGATGCAAGAGGCAGATAGCGGGCCGAAAGAAAGAACGCAAATGAGAAAAAGTACAAGGCTACACAGGATGTTGCATAAATGCATTTCACATGTCGGATCCAAACATTTTGGATTGTGCATGTCTCAGATCATAAATATACACATGCATTAGGATGATATTGGTCTTTTATTAAACATCCCACCTGCCACTGCCGTCCAACGATGGTGCAGGTTACTTCCTGATCGAACAGCATTGAAACATTTTTTTATTTTTTTTTTACATCTTTGTTTTCTATTTTTCAAAGTTAATTCCTTATTTAAAAGCCACATTATATCCCCCACTATTAAAGCCCTGCTGACAGAGAGCTGCAGTAGTATGCGTTTCAGTGTTTCATGTCTGAGATGATATGAGCAAACGTGGACAAAAAGCACCTTTTGTACTTGTTTTGCACTGGAAAAAACAGTGACTTCTAGCACAGCATCTAAATCAGCTGCCCTTTGACCGTAAAGATGCCCTCAGAAACTTTGGACAGACGTATTAAACAATATTGCGACGATGGGAACAGGAACCCCGACAGCTGGCGCCTCGGCTCGGCTTCTGAAAAGGAAATAGAAAGTCAAAGGGCTTCTGCCTTATCTGCTCGGAGCTCGCTGCTGTGGGGCTCCATATGTATGTATGCTCATGTGAAGCCATTACATGGGGAACGAGCACGCCAACATCTCTGCTGTACCAGAACGGCCCACTGCAATACTCTACACCTCTTCCTGTTTCCTATCAATCCCACTATCATTTTAGGCTAACACGCATCCCACACCTGCAAAACCCCATCTGCACTGTGTACATACGGCTACATGCATTTTATTAGAATGCATATTCGTTCCACACAGGAGTCCCAGCAGCAGTGTACACAGCTGTTGCACCATACTGGTTATACTTTAATGATTCCAAATAGTATGGCTGATAAAAGATATAAAAAAAGGCTCCTTCTGATTGTAATGCTTTGTAGTTCACCCATTTAAAAAGGTGCCTATGAATGGTAATTTAACTTTCAACAGAGCAGATACAAAACTAATAAAGCTGACTTCAGCGAGAGCCCGTTTAACATGTCTGCACCACGCATTTTTCATGCCGCCGTGTATTTTCTGCATTTCAAAGTGCCTTTTTGGGCTGATTACTGTGTAAGCCAAGGTTTGCATTTCCATGCCACCATGTGTGACTTACCAAAAAAATGTTAAAGATATTTACACTTTTATGTATCACTTTACAGTCTGAATAAAGTAAATGTAAAGTGTGTTTACATTTGCGTTTGAATTTAAGGTTGTTTTTTTTTCTGGGGGCGCACCTTCAATATTCCATTTCTTTGCAGTCACCTATTTCCTATCTTGGTAATACATTTTCCACATCTGTAAAGTTTATTTTTGTAACTTTATTGGTTTCCCCCGGTGAGTCAGGTAGAGGAAGGGAAGTCATTACAGCTTAGTCCTCCAGCCTGCCTGCCTCCATCTACACAGCCAGGAGAAAAGTACAGAATGTCGACAGCTATCTCTCATATTTCATCAGGACGCTGTCTTCTCTGGAGACTCTATTTGTGTAGTAAACATCTTAAAAGGTTCCCTTGGCTCCCCTCTCCCTTTCTTCTCCTGCTATTTATTTATTTATTCTTTCTCTTTTTTTTTTTTCAGACTCAGTTCGTCTTATTTTTTAAACTGCTTGACTCCTAAAATACAGATATCACAGTTGGGCCCCATGAGTTTTTGAAAAATGAGCATATTACTTCCTACATCTCCCTTTCCTTATTTATTATTTTTTTTGTCACAATAAATATTTCCATTTATATGCAAATTATTATCTACTGACCAAGAATGGATAAAAACTCGTCTTGTTTTCATTGTGGTGTGCAGAGCATGTGAGTGTGAAGGCGGGAAGTGTCGGGGAGCTGGGAGAGCAGAGAGAGAGCAGCTCCTCATTTAAAGAGTAAATAATCTCCCATTGCATTCTATTATTTATACCCCTGGCTTGAAAGGGACTGTATTAACTTATAAGTTATAAGCAGTTAGAAGTTACTTACTTTAAACTGGGGGGGAGTAGAGAGCCGACGCTCTGCTTAGCTGACTTCCCCCCAAATTGCTGACATAATTACATGAATGTAATTTTTTATGACTCACAGAAAATCTTGGCATTTTCACTGAAGCAGATAATTAGACTTGGAATAAAGCAGGGGCGGAATAATTAATACATCAAAACTAGATGAACTTTTTCTAATTATTTTTATTTAATCTCCATTCTAATTATTGTTCTAGTCGGCTGAGCGAGATTGCCTTTCTCATTCAGGGTGTGAAATGCACCCGTAGCGCTCAATCCTCACCCAGTGAAATATCAACTAAGCGTGGAGACTGGAAATCACAGGGTGCTCACCACTCTCTTCCCCCTCTCTCCTCCTCTCTGATTGAACTGTAATTTAAATTTCTCCATTGCCAACAAACAATTTACATACACCTGCCAGACTCTTATTTATTTATTTCCGCTGACTTCCTCCTCCTCCTCCTCCTCCTCCATCCTCTACGTCTCCAAATGTATGGCAATCAATATTTCTCCAGCTTTAAATGAGTTTGTTAATTAGCCTAATGTGGTTTGGATAGAGGTTGTGTTTCTCTCCCTATCTCTGCATTCCGGAGGAACATTTGCTTCAAATAACCAGAGGAAACAAAGTGTGTGTATCTGTGGAAAGAGTTGCTGACCACAGAGAAAATTTTCCCACTTATCTCTGGTGTCACTCTACCAAGAACCTCCCTCTGAAAAAGAATAGTACATCTGATAAGAGCGCAGTCTAATGCTGATGTAAACATAATTAACACCCCGGCGCGCGCGCACACACACACACACACACACTCGTAGATAGATGCACAGACCTCCTGATTGAAGGATAAATTCAACATTTAAGTATTAAAAAGTAAAAGAAATGGAAGCTCTTACATGCGAACAAGCCTCCATTCTTTGCGATCTTTGGTACAAGTCTTTTTAAAAGCCTTTTCCACAGAAGATTTCTTCACATAATAACTCACCAGCAGTTATTAAGACACCTCATTGAATGTAGGCCAAATTATGCAAGCTGTTTCACATTCTCTTTATATGTGTGCAGACATTTAGCACTGGATGAATTTGATGCTCAGATTGCATAAAGAGACGGGGGGAGGGGGGGGGGGAGATTAGGAAACTAATGCAAGTCAGCTAAATAAAATATATAAAAAAAACATTCATCAGAAGCATGAAATTAAAATAATTCTTGCTCTCCCTCTATATCCACATTTCTTATTACAGTCTGTGTATTCACTAGATTAAAATTGCCGCTTGATTAATACACAAAACAAGATCTGATTTAATTAACATCAGATTTAATTGAGGCCCTACAATTCTTTTTCCACACTCGCAGTTCAGATAGAGAGACGATCGCAAGCCTCCATAATTAAACAAATGTAAATCTAGCAGGGCCTTTCAAAAAAGGGAAAACAGATTGAAGTGCATCCCATGCAGGCAAATCTCCCCATTTAAAACAAATATATTAAAGTTATTATTATTCCTTTATATAGATTACAATTTTAACAGAGAAATAATTTGGGAATAATTTAATTAAAGAGATAATAATGTTTGAATAAAGAGCAGAAATTCCTCTAAATTCTGACCCTGTTTGAATAGATTTGATGACTGGGGTGTATTTAATTTGCTTGATGCTTCCAACATCTATTTGTGAATATCCAGAGAAACCGTAATCTAGATTAACAGCCATCAGAAAAGAGAGCTCATATCCTGTTTAATGAAATCATATTTGCTCACACGCAGCCCTGAAAGCCTCTTAAAACTGCTCTATTTACATGGCTTCACATACAGAAGCTGCAGCACCACTTTTACACTTGAAAATTTGCTGTAATTTGCACCCGACACATCAAGACGGCAGCTTTTTGGAGCCACTGGGTTTCAGCTTGTGTCAGATAGAAGGTGCCAGTCTTGTTTTATTTTGTCATTTCAGTGATGTGAGGCCCAGATTCTTATTTCTTGTTTGCCAGAGTTGATATTCTGCTTGCGTTTAGTTGTGGTATCATGATCAAACCAGATAGCATGCTGTTATCGCTGTGTTGTATTATTTCTATGGGCCAATATTTTTGGTATTATCAATGTAATCTGGAGTATCTGCTAGGTGTGTGCGTGTGTGTGTGTGTGTGTGTGTTTACCCTTGTTCTGCTTGGTGGGACTCCATGTTCAAGGCAGGATGGAGGGAACCCAAGCTGCAGGTCTCTAATAAGTACGTAGTGCCACCATGTGTCCGGCTGCGGAGCTGCAGGTGTTTGGTGCAGTACAGGAGGAACCTGCATGTTTGGATCTTTGCATGTGGAGTTTGTTTGCATGTTTGTTGCCGAGCTGTGCGTGTCGCTCGGTGGAGGACTGGGACATGTTGCGCTTGGCAGACAAAACAAGTTTCTTATCCCCTCGATGTGAAGAGGACCTTGCAGGATGTGGGCTGAGATCTTCTTCTTAGATGAAAGCTCAGAAAGACTACGTGCAACAAAATGGGTTTTAAAAGAACTTGTTTAAACCACAATATATAGATTAACAAGTGATTACACAATGTTTAAAGCTGCATGATTAGATGTGGAAATGTCATGGTTGGGGAAGCAGTTAACGTACATTGTTTTAAGGTTTGTCTTTCAACTTTGTGTGTGTGTGCGTGTTCATCCTGGCAGGGCGAGCTGCCTCCTGGCGCCACAGGGATGAAGGCTTCACGCTTGGGTTGAGATTACCTGTGCGGGCGCCCTGTGTGGCTCGTTTATGAATCAGCTTTTTTGTTCTGAATTTCCCCTCCACTTGTCTTTTTTAGGACAGGTCCCTACACCCGGGGAGGGAGGGAGCCAGGGGGGAGGCGGGCGTGAGCCAGCCACACCTCGCCGTGAACCCCTCACCTGGACGTGACCCACGGGGGTGTTTATAACCGTGGTTTTATCTCCATGGCGATAAACGTCGTGCTGCGGCTATGGAATGAAAACAGGTTGGCGGGCCAGACAGACACACGGCGAGGATGTAACGTAACACACACCGGCCCATCCAGCCGAGTGGCCGAGCCAGTGACCTGCATGATCGCCTCCAGAAACTCGGAATTAAAAAGAAATCCCCTGCAGGCTCCTCTCACACTGCAGCGTATCATTCACATGTGAGTTTATCGCAAGAGGGGTTTTTTGCTGATAAACTGCTGTTTTTTGATCACACCACTTGCCCTTGACTAGCAACAACTTTACTCAGTGATTCATGCATTTCCTAAATCATCTTCCAAGAAGCCCCGGAGAACGTGCCTGAAATGATATAGCAATGTCATAGCAACAGTGGAGTGAAGATTGTTCTGTCAAACTAAATTAAACTTATAATAAACCCCTTTCTGAAAGAGCAACAGGTTTTGCATTCTGGTGTAACAACAAACCTCGTCTCTCGGCCTCTTCTATGATGGATTTCTCCACAACTAGTAAGTAAAAAACGTGGCAACTTGGAATTACTCCTAAATCTTTAAGAACAAGTCATAGATATATGCAAATGTTACTCAAACAGGAGGAACCAGCACATTTGTTGGTGTTTTCAGCCGTGGATTTAGTGATCTGGTGAGTTCTTCCAGCAGGACAGTACATGTTGTGCGTTTCTTTGGCTGTAATGTCACCCAGTGCAACAATGTGGCTCGGTGATGAGCTTTCTAGAGTTTTTTCAGGCAACAATGGAGCTCTGTGGCACAGAGGAGTAAGATACATTGGGCTTTGGATCAATTCATTGCTGGTTTTGGCCTGAAAACGTACAAAATGCGCTCGAGTAGATGAAGAAAGTATCAGAAAATGGAAAGTATAAGTACAACTGCATAAAAACTAAATACTGTACTTGAGTACCCAATTAGCCAATTACTTTCCACTACTCAGTGGCACCACACCACTATCAGAGTTTACTTATACTATATACTATACTATATTATACTATAATGCACAATTAAACAAACCAAACTTACACTGGGTAAACCACAACAGATGATTTTCTTTACAGTTTTATACTGTTTAATGGTGCACGTTTTCTTATAATAACTAACTACCTCACCTGTGTTAACCACAACCTGATGACACACACACACACACACACACACACGCATCTCAGGACACCGAGTCACCGTGAAGCCTCATTGTGTTTCCACAGAAGCACCACTGAGCTGGAACACTCAACTATTCCAAGCATGTGTTACATTCAAGTGTTGGGCCATTGTGTGCTGGAGAGCGGCTGTTGTTCGAGTGAGTAATGTAAGAATGACACGAGCCAAGTGGGCTTAACTTGAAGTAAACCAAGTTCGCCGAAATGCTCGCTCGCTTGGCAGCCAGAGCGCCGCGCCGTCGCTTCAGAATCCATCTCGTTTAAAATCGAGCGGGAGGGAGGAAAAAGAAAGACTTCCTCCACCCACCATCATCCACTCTTGTCTCATCCGTGGGCCCAATCCCAGCCGCCCCAAACCGCCGGTTCAATTACCCATCATGCCCTTGACCTTGGAGGTCAGCTTGCTTTGGAGGATGAATCCTTAGATGTCCGGAGAGAGAAATAGAAAGTGAAAGGGGGGG
>JAVQJL010070288.1:0-20189 GCA_036024295.1 Nannoperca obscura
ATATATATATATATATATATATATATATATATATATATAAACATCTGTCGAGTCCTTAGTGTCACCCACTCCCCCGCCTCCTCAGAGTTGTTTACAGTGTTGAACACATTTGGTTTCGGTCAAACACTGGCTTTTTAAACTATTCCCCTATATTATATATATATAGATGAGCGGATACATAAGGAACTACTTACAGATACAGGGTTTTCTAAACCTTAAGATCTATTATCTGCAAGATATTGTCCACTGGTTCCATGTTCCAAAGTCAGACCGATATCTGTTTGAATCAATATCGTCACAGCTAAGTTACTGCTTTCTCACACACGGACACTCACTCACACACACAGACACTCACTCACACACACACATGGACACACACACACACACACACACACACACACACACACACACACACACACCTTCATTACCAGAGGGCTGAGAGCACATCAGATCATCTCCATATTTATACAGTGAATACATCTCCATTTTCTGGGGCATGCATACACAAACTCACAGCCATTCTGGTTCACTTTGAGCTGTTTTGGCTCATTTAAAGGTTTGAGCAGGAAATGAGAGAAAACACACAGGCTCACAGTGATACACACAAGTAAGCACAGAGGAACACTATACTAGAGTCTTTTTTCCATCTTTTGCCAAATTCTAGCTGGACTAATATTATTTCCAGCTGTTATGAAGCTCATGCCTACACTAATCAAAGAGCTAAAGGGCACCACCACCTGGTCATCAATGGTCACTACGATTACGAGGCACACAAATTAAAGAAAAACCACAGAAATGGTAATTTGGTGACACCCAGTGGATTCACACTGGCATTACAATTCTGATCAGCAAGAACCAAAAACAAAACCCCATAATTTCTGCCTGCCTACAAATGAATGATCATATTGACTCCAAGGTTAACCAAACAACATCATTTAATAAATGATTTTGCAATACAAAACATCTGTGCAAAAATGTTCAGACAAAATACAAAGACAAGGCCTCTCTTGGTCAAAAGGATGAGCATGTAAACCTTCTGTAATGGGTACAATGTTATTGAAATATAAATGTACTCATATTTTGTAAAAAAAAAAAAAAGGATCTCGAATAAAACAAAAAAGGCACAATAATGATTTTGTTTTTGCCAAACACAAAAATACGTAGACTTGATTTAAGATTCACAGTCTTGTGTACAAGAGGTTTTTGCACTGCTATGTTAGTACACATAAATCCTTTACATGCTGGAGGTCACCTGTACAAACTCAGATGCCAAGGTAGCTCGATCTGCTTCAGAGGAACAAAAAAATAAAGCACAGAGAATCAAAACTCAAAGGGGAAGTTAACTTAAAAGGATTAAAATAATCTTCATAATGACTAGATTTGACACGAAGAACACATCTCGTACCAAGTTGGAAACAACAGCTTCTCCCTTTATCTTTCTAATGGCAGACAATCAGCTTCTGATGACCATAGTTGGTCTGAATAACTTAACTTGGGGTAAACTAAAGCTCAGTCTAATGGAAATTGGATTTATTTTGACTTTAGACTACAGTGAAGTGGAGGAGGTGCAGGTTTTCTTTTAGTGACATCAGATAGTAGCCATGATTTAAAGGGTTACGGGTTTAAGGGGAGATCAACTAAAGATTGAAGTGAAGAGGTTACAGTCTTGTCTATCTACATTCCACAAATGTCAACCTATGCACTATGGGCAACACTTCACTGTGCTTTATGCTCTGCACATGCTGTCAGCGTACCCTTGTGTCACGCTGGTTCTAAATACAGCTGATTGAAAGAATGACAATCTGTAAACAACAGCAGAGTGCAACACATGCATACAGTCTGGGACACTTTTAAGACCATTCGAAACCAATGATTGTCTATGATTGTACAACTAAGACCACAAACTGTTCTGTTACTGCAGCTGGGTCTATTCCTTTTTTTTTATAACAAAAGCTTGTTATGTATCTTTTAATCACTCAGCATCAAATAACAGGCATCATTTGTGTGATTACAGGACTGAGAATTTATCATTCACCAAACACGCGAGCTTCCTCATATCACAAAAGGATATTAGAGTAAATACATCCAGAACTGAATATGATTATCTGCTGCTGGACATCGGACACGTCGAAATATAAATACAGCTGTCATTTTCACAAGGAAACTAAGACAAAATGGGCAAATAAATTGTTTTTCTTTTTCTGCACGTTCTCTTGGGATCACCTACATGTCAGTACAATTGGCACCAGGTGTTTACTAACCACTATACCTAACCACTGATATGACACTGACCATTTACTGAACCAAATAAAAGCAACACAAATCTCTCTGCACAGTGATAAAATCTGTCCCCAGCTCATGAAATTCATCCATATTTATGTCAAACATTCTTCTGTTTAGACATAAAATTTAAGCACATTGAACATACTACTCATAGGTTTTATTTATGTACATGTCTGAGACCTTAGAAAATACCAACTGAGGCTCATTTTTGTAATTGTAACATTATCTGCTATGAGCCTTACGTGTTTTAACCCTCACTGCTTTGAGTCCATGTCTTGAATGGTATTTTCTTTTGCACTATACAGATGTCAAAAAACAGGAAAAAAAGGACAAAGACATGAAGACAAGCCCTGCTTGTTCCTTCAAACTTCAAATATAGAAACATTTTCCCGTAAAAATTAAAACACCTGTCATTTTGCGAGGGTGAAATTTTAGCTTACATCACTGAGAGTAAACGGACCCCAGCCCTCGTGCGGTAAATGAAGCATTTGCCCTGAGACCGGTCCAGTTTAGCTGTGGATGCTGTCGAGGATATGACCGCTGTGTGATTCCATTTGTAGATCGGTAGGGGGGTCTTCTGCAACCAGCTTTTGAAGTTAGATGCCATATCCGCTGGGAGGGTGGAAGACGGTATGAGAGGTGGAAAAGAGGTGAAGGTGAGAAGCTTCCTTATTCTTCAGCCTGGACAGCTGTACACTGAGACTTGAAAAAAGGCAAAGAGGCCTGTGTCCATGTTGCAAAAGTGTCAGAGTCGAAGTTGAAAACATTCAGGTGTCATTTCCGATGGGAGTTTGCGTAAAAATTATGATGCAATCTGCCAGATCTTAGTGCCTGGACGAGTATTCTAGCTAACGTATCACCTAGTCATTCTGTTTTAGTTTGAATTCCAACTGCTGCGATGGGGAGCTGTCCCATAGCCGGGCTGCAAACATTATTTTGTTTGAGCGCTTGATGCGATGGTGATGGTCTTCTCAGTAAAAGCTCCTGAATCTATTGTTTCCATTTTTGTTTGCTTGGTTTTTGCTTGCTACATGCAGTTTATGTTACTGTACAAGCAAATGTTTAGCACATTTTTGTGTTTTCATATATCCAGAAACAAGAAAGTCACACCACTGCTGAAAGGCACCTAAAGGTCATTGTATAAAATGTCAGTGTTTCCTTCACATCGTGCGTCAAACAATCCATTGACTGGGTTGTTGACACCGGAACTTTTTGTCAGACTGTAGCACCAACCATTTCTTAGCACACAGGATGGACTTGCTACTTTTTCACCTTTAACATTTTTTCCTTGATAAAAAGTTATTTTGAATATATATCTTTGTATTTCACTCATTCAGGACTTATGTACTGTATTTACACAGAGGTTAAAATAATAACACATTTTCAAACCATGGTAGTAAGTACACTTGCTTTAAACAATAAGGCATTAAAAAGTCAGACAGCTGTGTATATACTTGTGTAGCTGCGGCAGTGTTTCTTGCACACTTAAATGAACGCACAAGCCAGTTTCTGTTGAGTCTCCTTGTGACCACAGTAGAATTGTTAGACTGGGTGCCTTGGTGAGAGACTAAACTTCTCAAATATGGGTCCAGAGCAGAGAGAGAGTGTAAGCATCCCTCTTTCAATCTACAGGTCTGCGGTGATGACCGTGTCGTTGTACATCAGTACATCAGATTCTGCAGCGAGCAGCGCCGACGTTTGCGATGCGTGGTCCAGTTGTCCCATCCCCTTCTGGCAAATTTGTCCGTACATCTGAGCCGGCCCTCCGCCGCTCCCCGGCATGATGCAGTGGGAAAGGAGCGGTGTGTTGGCGTCATGGTTGGAGCCCGTGGTGGAGGGCACTCCGCTGACGTGACCCGTGCTGGTGGAGCCGCTGGCACTGCTGGGTGAGCGGCTTTTGGGAGGGGGCAGGTGGTGCTGGATGACCCTGGTTGGTGGGACAGGGGCAGGGAAGTGGGCTGGAAATGCTGCGTATCCTGGCGGGATGGGGTATCCATTGACGGGGATAAAGCGCTGATGGGATTGTGTCACAGCCATGGGTGTCCAGGCTGTAATCGGAGCCATCTGGCCCGATGAGGGAATAGCCTGGGCTGGGTAGAGGTACCCTGCAGCGGCGGCGGCGGCAACAGCGTAGCGTGGGTTGCTGAGGTTGCTGACAGGGCTTGCGCTGAGCGAGGTGGTCTGGGTGGTGGCATTGCCTCCGCCACCTGAGGGCGTGCTTGAGCTGGCGTGGGATGACATCCCCTCCCAGGCTCGCAGGCGGGCGTGGATGTCCTTAAAGCGCGGCCGTCGTGCTGGTCCCTCCTGCCAGCATTCAGTCATCAAACCATAAAACCTGAGAGACAACAAGAGGTAGTTTTCAGGTAATTGTAAGAATTCCTAGTCTGATTGTAATAGCTAAAACTTTCAATACAGGATGTTTTTCAATTTTGGGGGGATATGGTGAATGAATCCTGTGCTGTAGTACTAGCCTTTATTCTTAGCACAGCAATGTACATTTGTGGTTCTGCTCATGATTAGGTCTTCATGGGAAAAGTGCAAATATCAGAAAACAAAAAGATATGTTTAGTGTTTGGTAATTAAAAGTCTTTATTAATAATAGTCATTATGAATTAGAACAACAAAGTGAGGGACTTTAAGAGAAAACTAAAGGTGACGATGTTTTGCCTGCTAGCCCGACGCGTGCCACGTTTTATGTCTAAACTTCAGAGGAAGGTGAAGATATAATGTTTGTGGGCTTTGTAACACAAGGTGAGAATACAAAAAAGCTACACCAATGTATGTTTTAAATCACCTACTCATAATTTTATAATTCATGCTGCAACATTAACCTGAACATACCTTGGTGGACAGTCCTCAGGGCAGGGCAGCAGCTGCCTCTTTCTCACCATCTCCATCACTTCCTGGTTGGAGAAGCCGTAATAGGGCTGCAGACCGTAGCTGAAGACCTCCCACAGCACAACTCCGAACGACCAGATGTCTGAGTCTGTGGTGAACTTGCCGTAAGCGATGGCCTCGGGGGGCATCCAGCGGATGGGCAGAAGGGTCTTGGGCTGGAGGCAGTAGTAGTCCGAGGAGTAGATCTCTTTGGAGAGACCCAGGTCGGAGATCTTGACGTGGAGCTGTTCGCCTACTAGAATGTTCCGAGCTGCAAGATCTTTATGGATGTAAAAGTGGCTGGCCAAGTACTCCATCCCAGCAGTCACCTAGATATGATTGGTCAGACCAAAAAAAATCATTTAAGGAGTAAGTAGCTGTAAATTATGTTTGATACACAGCAAGGCAGAAGGAGATAGAGGATAGCAAAGAGAGATGACAAAACTGTAATTTTGAGCTTAATCGGCTTAGAGAATGCCGCAATCCATTGATCTCTACCTACATGTAAAATAAGTATAGAGATTACAGACTTGAATTGCTTTCATATCCCACCTGTATGGCCATGTGCAGGAAGTCTCCATGATCCAGGCTAGATTTCACAGTGCCGTCCTCGTCGCTGCTGCAGCCAACGTCAGAGTGCGGCGAACGCATGATGAGGAACTCGTGAAGGTCGCCTTGGGGCAAAAAGTCAAACAGCATGCAGACGGGCTGCTCTTGGGTCACGACACCCAGCAGGCACACCACGTTTGGGTGCTGCAGCTCGGTCAGCACCGTGGCCTCCTGTGATGGAAACCAAAACGTATCGGTGAACTTCAAGCAAAAAGAAACACAGCAGCTTCAACCTTCCTTAACATCTAAATTTATCTGGACAATTCGCCAGTAGCTACAGTTTATTTTTTGAACTATTTTAAGTGAACTCGTCTGCAGTCTCAGTGATTTTTTGGCCGTATACAGCCTGCCATCACCCAATACGTTTACCTTCTGTGCAAATATAACAAGTCATGCAACAAGACTTGTGGGAATGGAGACCTTTCCACTGGGAAAGTAGTCCCTTGCAGTTTAAAACAGTAGATTATTTTAGTACCATGTTTATTTTAACAATGCAGACACAAATGCCAGTTAGAAGCATGTCTGCAATACAGGTTACACATGGTTGCTTTTTGCATCTGCGTCCTCACCAATGTTATATGTTTACACATTGTGGAGTATTTCTGTCAAATTTGGAGGCAGAGATCCATTCTGTACCTGCTGGAAGTCGACCCACTGCTGGGGACTGGAGATATCCTTCAGGGTCTTGATAGCTACGAGCTGTGCCTGCTCCATGCCCGGCAGATACAGGTGACCCTTGTAGATCTTCCCCAAAGTGCACTCTCCAAGCTCCTCCATGAAACGCACAGCCGACAGGGGAAGCTCTTTGGCCTTGCTCTGCAGAGAGAAGAAAGAAAACGGAAGGAGTGAGATCAACGGGTACAGAGACGTGACAGAAACATTAGATCATTATTTTCTTTGTCGGGCCAGTACTCTCTCCTCACCATTATCCCTGCATGGAAAAGTGAAATGTTGATGTGAAGTTTACATTGGTGCTTCTAATTCGATGCAGGCTGACTGCCAAATACAACACCACATATGTGTTTAAGTAGTAGGGAAAAATAATTCATAATTGTCATAATCAGACTTAATCCATTACATCAGATCCTAATGACTCTCTTTAAGCCTTTGGACAGCGATGTGGGAAAATCGTGAAATCTGGCCATTTAACTGACAGGTTAGCAGCTTTTAGAAAGACTAAGCAATTAAAACTCTTTCCAGTTAAACTGTAGAATCAGCTGCTCTCTTTGCAAAAAACGGACATTACCTTTTTAGTCTTTTAGTCTTACTGAGAAGGATATAGAGGTTTGTATAGCTAGATCCAACAAGATTGAGGCAAACTCATAATAGGGTCACAAACGTTATAGAATTAAGTTGAATCAAACCTTTTTTTAACAACCACTGCAACTGATGCAAATCCACAGTAAATATTTAAAAAGATACATGTACATTTTTAAATAATACACTCTCAAGAGTTAAGCAGCAAACTGTGTGTGTGTGTGTGTGTGTAAATGAGTGTATGGGACACCTTTGTCCAGTTTTGTATGGTTGTTAATCCTTCATGACTTCTGTTAAACTCTCCTGTCTTAGAGCTGTCCAGGTGATCTCAGAAAGAGAGGGGTGGGGATTTTGTGTGTGTGTGTGTGTGTGTGTGTGAGTGAGAGAGAGCTACAGTAAGGGTGTGAGTGTGTGTAGCTGTACTTGAAGATAAAGGGTGAGGAGAGGTTGGCAGAGACTTTAAGATTCCAGGAACTCCGAGATGAATAATGAAATTCCTCAGTGCGCAGGAGGAGAGAGACACGCGGGCCTGTATGATCTCTGCGGGAGGTGTGTGTGTGTGTGTGTGTGTGTGTCTGAGGCAAGTGTGGGGGCCTGCTGATGTTATGAGAGACACAGATGTTTTTAGTTATGGGTTTGTTTCACCCCTTCTTTTCTCCCCACACCCAAACCCTCAGATCCTCCTCACACCACAGCAGGTTTATGTGTGTGCATGTTTATGTGTGTCTAAATGGATTGTCACAGGCGATGGCCCCCGGATGACCCTGCAGCAAAGCCTGCTGGGTAGCAGCTTAACCCCAACCCAAGACAAAGTTGTAGATAAGAGGGGTCGGGGAAGAGAGATTTGGCAATAATAAAAATAAATTACTGTATAATTTGAGGTTTTACCACTCATTAAAAAGGTTTTAAAAAGTAGAAATCATTTTCAAATCCTCATTTACCCAAATTGTCTTGGGAGTTACAGTGTTTAGCTATCAGAATAGATACATGCACTGGAAACTGGACTTGTGTAAAAGCTTTTTATTTGCTTTTGAAATCTTAAAATGAATGATTATGCAATTTGAGACGTGTGAACCATATTCCAGGCTCTTGTTGTCCACAAAGATGATTTAAAATCCACTGTATTATTCCATAACTGCATGGTTGTCACTCTGAAAAGCTTTCTTTGATCTCTCCCCTTGACTCTTTGCAGATACACGGTAGTCATTTAAACACAGCTACGAGAAACTCCCTTTTAAGGTCAGTGAAACATTTGTTCCAGTGCAAAAAAAACTAAATACAAAGCAGATATTAATGGCTTCTGACGCTTCAGTGACATTTTGCGGTTCTTTCTACAGCTGTTGATGGTAATATTATACACACTACCTTGAGCATCAGCTCTGGTTTGCAAAAGCAGACACACTGTCTAGATGACGTCCCCCCCCCCCCCACACACACACCCCCAAACTCCACTGCCACCACCAAAATTATGTGGAAAAAGATAAACAGACATGATATGACTGAGTGTGCAACCTTGACAGAAATATGATACAGATCCTAATGTGAGCTATGTGTTGGCTGGCAGAGCTGGGGCTTGATGATCTACATTACAAAGAGGTTCCGTGAAAGAGGGCTTGGAGGATGGATAGAGAGAGAGAGAGAGAGAGAGAGAGAGAGAGAGAGAGGGATGAAAAAGAGGTCCAGTGGTAAAGGGATGGAAGGAGAAGAAGAAGAGCAACAAAGAGAGATGGATTAAGTGAGAGCAGGAGGGAGAGGAAGAGTGTGAGGGAGAGACGTGGAAAAAGAGATAGTGGGAGAGAAATAAACAGAGAGGAAAAGAGCTGCAGTCAAACATTCCAGGACCTGCTGAGCTCTGATGATAGAGATCTGAAGCTTTGCCTTAGACAGGTCATTTCCACACACACACACACACACACACACACACATGCACAGCATGCTGTAACATATCCCAGTTGACACACAGAGGTCTGTGCCAGTGTTTTGACTGCTTCCTCAGTCTGCACTTACGACTTTAAAAGACAAACACAGCAAAGGAACACTGGTCTAGATTCACCACAGGAGAGTCCAAAATGCTGTGTGAGTGTATATAAGTGTGTTTTCAGCAGTGCTGGTGCTGTTCTATAAACAGGGAATGAGATGACGGTGGGAAGACTCAAGTTTACACTTCTGATATTTTCAGCAAGATTGTGGCAGAATGAAAGAAAGAGGCAGAGAAGAAGGACAGAGAGAGGGGGGGATGATGGAGGACAGGTCAGTGGCTTAATGTGCAGTGCAAAAATGTATACTGCTTCAGTCTGAATGATGCCACCTCTTGGTTTGTTTGTAATAAATCAGTGTGATCATGAACCGCAACCTAAGGTACAGTAGACTTCACTACTGGAGCTTGTCATTAAAGTAAGCATAAAGTGGTGTGACTGGAATTAAGTCTCATAATATATTTGTACGCTTATATTATTAATTTAAATGCCATTTTTTCTGTATCATCCTTGACATATCTTCATGCTAATGTTTTAATCTTTCAGGGATATGGAAGGATGTACATTTCATTTTAGCGGTGGTTTAGGGTGTGTAAACATAGGCAGAAAGGACACATAAAAAAATGGGGACTGAAAATAATGGACCACCATAAAGACTGCCGTCATTTCCTTTCCCCACCCACAGTGTCATGTGCTGTGACTGTGCTGCTCTACCTTTGGTTTGTATGCAGTTGTGAGCATGGACATCTCAACGTTTTGTCCTCGGACCGGTTTGGGCTGGCGAGGGGCAGGAGGCCTGGGGGACTTCTGGTTGTTGCGGCACACGCAAATAAAGAAGAAGAGCAGGGCAATGGCCAACGGGATCGCCACACTGGGAACCAGGATGTACAAGATCTCCATGTTGCTGCCGCCAGGCTTGTCTTTATGGGCTACAGGGATGGATGGAGAGACAGGAATAATAAAATGTGATAAAGATCTGTGGATCAATTGATTAGTCGACAGAAATGAAGGCACAACAATTTTAGTAATTGATTCATTGACTAAATAATTTTTCTGATGTGATAAAAAGAGCTCAATATTTAGGTTTTGGATGAGAAATTTGCTTTAGGAAACTGCAATGGTCATTTTTCACAATTAACAAGCAAACTAATTTACAACAATTGATCATGAAAATCATCATTAGTTGCAGCCCTGTGGCATACTGATAATAATTTTGCCATACCAATGCATTTTAACAGATTTAATGGTGTCAAAAATAGAAAATTAAAAGAAATAAAAGAATAAAAGAAAAGAATAAAAAGTAGTTTTACTATATACAATAAAAGTCTTTATAAGACATATCTTTTTTTTGTGTAAATTATCACCAAATACTGTAAAATAAATTTAGACAGCAGATGAAGGAGAACATAAAAAACCATAGGAAGTCATTAAATATTCTCTTCTATTCTGAATGTATTTTTTGACATTAAATCAAATGTGCTACAAAGACATTATTGGACCCTATGAATCTCATTAGTAAAGACTTTAATATATTCTAGGCTCTTACCACAGATGGGTATGTCACAGAGCTCCATGCGGACTCCCTCGTCCAGCGTGAAGCACCAGGGGGCCTCATGTTTGTTCCCGGGGTTGCGGCAGTACGAGTGTCCTCCGTTGAGCTCCGGGTGGCGGACGGCCTGGTAGGGGTGGCTGTGAGGATACTGGGAGTTCCACGGCTGACACTGACGCCCCGACTTGGTCTTACTGACTGTCCCTCTGTAGTCACCCCCGCTGTTGTTGTAACACTTGTGATCTGGGGGAGAGGAAGGTGTGGTTGTGCATTAGGTGTTTGTGTTAGGTCGAGTCGTTTTCTCATATTATTACGCTCACATTATCACTTTCCTTTCTTCTTTTGGGTGGCATATTATAGACACTTGTAAGCTGAGTCATTCTCCTAACTGTATGTTTGTGTGAATGTGATTTAGCCTCTTCTACTTTTCCTGCCGTTACATCATTGCCACAGTGTAATGCAGCCGGCCGGAGTTCAATCAAAAATGTGTTTAAAGGCTTCCAAAACTTTTGACAAACTACTTTGCTGAAATATCAGATTCAGAGTGAAATAAATAAACTAACATGGATTTTGTAAGTAGACCAGTGGGAATTTTTGCATTACAATGTTCAATTCTGATGTCAAGGAAATTAATTGCCAACAATTTTGATGATCAGTTAATCGTTTGAGTCATTGTTTTCAAGCAGAAATGACAAACATATGTTGGTTCCAGTTTACCAAATGTGCAGATTTGCTGCTTTTCTTTCTCATAGACGATAATAAATAAAATATCTTTGGGTTTTGGACAATTTGTCAATCAACACAAGTAACCCGAAGGCATCACTTTGGGCTCTGAGGAGTTGTGAAGGACGTTTTTCACTACTTTTTGACATTTCATAGACTAAACGATTATCAGATAATTAAAAAAAATATTCTGCTGATTAATTGACAATGAAAATAATCATTAGTTGCAGCCCAAAGTTTAAGACACAGTGATTCCAGGTCTTACTCTTGTTTATGGGCTCGGCCATGGGGATGCCGATGCGCAGACAGTTGGCAGCCGCTGGGCTGTCAAAGGCAGCCAGGTCCTCACAGTTTGGCAGCTTCAGTCTCTTCAGGATGATGGGGTTTGAGCGGGCGATGATGTACTCTGTCTTACACAAGTCGTTCTCCAGGATCTCACACTCGTCCTTACACAGATCCCGAGGTTTGTCGGTGCCAGAGCTGCGGTCGCACGTCGGGAAGGCAAAGTGGCAGAGAGAAGGGATGGCAAACAGGGAGCAACGGTCGGACAAATGGTTGGACGTCCCGATCATGGTGAAGGCCGCTTGACAGAGGGGGAACAGAAGTTATATAATAACTTTGCTTTCTTTTAAACAACACAGTCTGGAATTATAAGTCACCTATAAAATTAGCATCTATTTTAAGGTTTTTGTACAAGAGAGAGAAGAAAATGAATTTTCATATATTCTTTGATTGATTCTTTCTTTCATTCATCAAAAGACGTAAAAAAAAAAGACATAAGAAGTTTCAAAGACTGATGGAAACAAAGACTGACGATGAAAGCCACAGCAGTAAATGCATGATTCATAGTCACACTGTATGGTTACTGCACACATGTGCTTTTCTGTGGTTGTGATTATCAGTAAAGCCACTCTGTGGGGGGGTTGAGAAGAAGACAAGCGATTATAAAGAGGATAGCTTAAGCTGGCAGCTATCCAAATGCTGCAGCACATGTTGCTTGAATAAAAAGATATTGAAGATCAGCGAAAGTGATATTAAATTTAAGATGGTGAATGGCTACCGAATGTGGATGTTCTGGGAATGAGATGTATGATTTACAGTCCCACTGTAGCGTCATTACGACCCCGTGGCATCATAAATCTTAATTATCGCTCGTCCTTGATGTTTCAGATTAGAGTCTGAGTTCATGGCCCTTTAAACTGTGCAGGGGGAGAAGCTGACGGCTGCACGGGTGATATGAACAACATACACATTAACGTGACCTCTGAGGACATATGCACGCAAACACACTCAACAAAAACACAAAAGCAGAGACACAGACATGTACAACAATATGAAAAAGTATGCGGGCCCTTTGGGCTCCATACAGAGTGGTGGTGACCCTGCTGAACTTCCTTTGAACTCCATAAGCGATGTCCTGTTTTCTTCCTACTGCATATTTAGTTAAGGCTTACTTTCTAAACAGACCTCATTCACAGATGGTTTTCATTGATTTAGTGTATGCAGAGAAGACAGCTTTGCGAAGGTGTTCTACCAGCCATGGTGGCTGAAGACACATGCGAGCAGGGTTTGGCTAGTCGACACAAAACTGCTATATGACGGTTCAACTGGTGAACTCACTGGATGAAAGCAGGCTGTCAGCTTCTCCTGTCAGACACTAAACACCTGAAAAGGAACAACTCGTTCGTCCGCAAGACAATGCCGATCTGTCAGCATTTAAAGTAGGTGTTTTTAAATGTATGTAATCTAAAGTTAATATGGCCAAATTGTGTCACTAAAACGCTCTTTGTGCATTTGGGTGAAACTTCAGAAAAAGCACATTTAAATAGACACACATTACGCACAAAAACTTAGCAGCTGGCCGTTTCTCACCTGTGATCTGGGTCTCGATCTCGCCCTGCATCTGCAACGAGTCGACGAAGATGCTGCGGTTACCGATGAAGCGGGCGCAGGCTATACCTCTGTATGGCTGGCAGAATCCCTCTTCATCAAAATCCTCCCTGAGACAACAGAAAGACAGAGGAGAGGGAGACTTCATTTACAAACAGGTCAACAATATTAACACATACTGCAGCATTTGTACAATTGGAGGAGCAAGATGACTTCTACAGACAAGTTACAGATGCCCAAACATGCTGCAATGCACAGAAGTTCCACTAGAGGGCAGTCTATGTTTGAAAATTACACCAAACCAACTAGTTGAAGGAACAAGCTGTTTCTTGTTGCTGGTCCTACACCAAGAGGTCTAGCTTTGCTCGGCTAAAGATAAAAAGATAAGTCACATTCATGTCAAAGGCAGATATTTGAAACAGACACACACATCCCAAATCCCAGCACACACGTAAACTGCATTAGAAATTAATATTTGGCTGTTTGACTTTATTCCTGTTTATGGCAGAAAGATGTCATCATGGGCCATAATCTGAAACATATGCAGAGAGAGAGAGGGAGAGAAGGAGTGGATGATCATGTTTTCACAACTTTTACTTCCTTTAGTGACTCTTGATGTGTTGGCACTGTTCTAGGTTCCACATACTCCACTCTTGCCCTTGTTTTTTAATCCAGTGATCTGTGATCTCCAGTGACCCTCTTTCTTGTTCTCCCTTGATCTCTCACCTCTCTAATTCCGTATATACACTCATACGTACATGCACACACACATACACACACACACACACACACACACACACACAAACCACATGCCGACTAGCAGGCTATTCGTTTCAGTGTGAGATCACTGTGTCATATGCTTTAAATCGTGCCATATGGGGACTTTAAGACCAGGCATAACCACAATATATGGGGGAGAGCACGATGCTACTGCGTACACACACACACACACACACACACAAAAGAACCATATTGTAGCTATTGGCTGACTGAAAGTACATCCTCATGCTTCAGACACTACTGCTCGTGTATTGGCAAACAGAAGCATTCCAGCTGAAACAGACCAGAATTTGGGAAAATAATACATTTTAAGAAACATACTTACTGAACATTAACCTTAAAATATTTATTCTAAATATAACCCCCGTGATTTGCACATAATTTTAAATAAAAACACTGCTTCTTTTCACATTGTGTTTAACTGTAAAATATAGGCTTGAGGCTTAACGCTTCATTATCATCCAACCATGCCTGCTGTCCTCCGTGACAAGAGTCAGGCAGTTTACAAGGGATGTAACCATGTGTGAATTACACTAATTACTCCACAAACTGCACTAAAAAGCTTTGAAGATGCAATCGGAAAACAAGGTGACAATGGTGCAGACACAAACACACACACACGCGCGCACATACACACACACGCAGTCTTTGCAACGCCATGGGTGTGTAAGTTTGGTGTACTGGGTCATTAGGTTAGCTCTCTCTGAGGAGTGTTAAGTGACTGAAGGGCCAAGGTCAGCTCTCTCTCTCTCTATACAGATCTAAATGGGTTTTCCAGACACACACACACACACACACACACACAGTAGAGCAGTGGTCGGCATACTGCTGATTCTATGGAGATATGATAACATTAAATATACAGCTTAATACAGGTTTAAGCAGATTTTATCCTTGGAATATGTAATGTCCTACTAAAATGTGGATATTGGTAATAATGAGTTTATGTTGCGGTGCGCCTGCAGACGGCTTAGCACCCCTTCATCAAGCCACAAACTCCCAAGCTGCTACATCTTCAGATATTTTTCCCTTTGGCAAAGAGCTTCATCTCTTTAGGTGGAAATCATTTCTGGCATTAAAGCTGTAAAGAGTCTTGTAACATAAAACGGTGGCACAGTGAAAACTAGTTGAATGATTTGAGGGATTGTTAATTGATTGGGCTGCAACTGAGTGTAATGAACCAGAATATGAAAAGGCAAAGGAAAACACTCACAGACACAAACACAGAATACAGAGCGAGGGCTGGAGTTTGTCCAGGCAGCCGAGAGGTTAGTTTGGTTGTGCGTCACAGCTGATGGTGGACACACACATCCACACTAACATCAAGCCACACACAGACAAGTAAATGACAAGGGAGAGCAGACGATCCGCCACAGTGCAGCCAGAACCCCGCAGGCAAATTACATCTCTGGCCAGTCCGAGCGGCCTCAACCGAACCAGCTCAGCCCAAATCACAACTCTGCCCTCACTGCTTTCTATAATTTAATTTCTTTCACTCTTCTCCAAGTTAACTTAGCTTAAAGGTCGTGTCTAAGAGGCATATTAAAGTGTCTGTATCCTGTCCAGCGCAGCAGAAATGACTTACAACATGTCTAAAGACAGAAATGGGTGGGAAAAAAAGACACATCTACAATAACCTAGTCACTGAGAGACATCTGAGGTTTTCCCAATATCTTTCTTGAGTTTAGTTTTTTGTGTATCCATTTGTTTCTCTGTGTTTGTGTGTGTGTGGGCTATTCCAGGCAGGGAGAGCCTGGTGTGGTTGCTATTGGTGTAAACAGTGGATGGCTGTTCAGGCCTTTTATTTTACACACCAACGCCACGGGCCCTCTGTGTAATGTTTTATAATAGTTAATCACAAGGAGGGGCTTTTCCCTTCGGGCCCTGATCTATAATCCAGATCTAAACAGAAATTCGAGCCTCACCACAGAACCTAAACAAGGTATTGATGACATTGATTCATTGTCCAATTACATTTTTTCCAACCTCATTATTTATTCAGGGAAGCGCTTGCTAAGCAGCCATGCTCTTGCCATGCTATGGTTTCCTACATACATGAGAGACCCAGGCTGTAGCTCCACTGCTTGATCCTGACAGGTTTTCTGTATATTTTCTAAAACCGTACACACATGCTGAGTTGCAGTGTATCTTTTTTTAAATTGAGATAGAGATGCGAGTAGGCAAGCCAAACTTTAAACTCAACCAGTCAAGTTAAAGTTTATGTCTGTCCAGACTTACATCAAATATTTTATACTTATATATTTTATTTATTAATATACTTTTAAATGAATTTAATGAAAGGTATGGTGGTATGTTTAGATGCAAAGCCTCTCTATGAGCGGTAGGTGACACTCACTCACTCATTGGATCACAATTAGCTCGGCACGCTTCAATACGTTGATTGCAGTCACTCAGAATGAGGCAGAAAGTGAAAGTCGCAATGGACAAGAGAGGAAAGCCCGTATTGTGCTAGTTATTCTTTACTCATTGTGTCCCAGTCAACGTGTGGAATCTGGAATTGCCCAATTCGTTCTCAAGTTATGGCTAAAAACCTATCCTGAGGCCACAATGACCTTTGTCCTTTGAGTCAAAAGTGTCACCTATTCAATCAATGACCACCTGTGAAATATGGTTACAATTTCCCCCCTTCTGTTCCTGAGTTATGGTGTTGAATAATGGCCAAGAAAGTGTGTTCCAGGACATTACGCTGTCACAGTTAAGTTGACCTTTTGAGTAACAAAACAGTAAAACTCTGCTTTGGTTCATTTGTGGATCAAATAGGTCTAAGCAATCTGTATAATCAGCATTTTATGCAAGGTCATTTGGTAAACATGCTCGTCAGCATGTGAGTGCAGGGTTTTTCCCTGAAACATTAGAGAGTAAAACAGGTAAAAGGTAAAACAGAGTGTGCGTCCTACTCCAAGGCATACAGCATGAAGTCCATAACAGTCTCAACTAATAATAACCCTCACAATCACTTATTTCTTCATGAGCTCTTTGTGTAAGAAGCAGTTCAGAACTGCATGACTCGCTGTCAGTCACGAGAATTTGATCCCCCCCCCATGTAGCGCTGATGATATGACATCATCAAAACTGTCCAATCAGTGAGTTACCTGTCAGTGAAACAGTCAGAGCACCAACAGTGTATAATATATTTACTCACCAGAATTTATTTATTTAGCTGTAGGCCTCAAACTTTGTACATATAAAAGGAGGCTGAGATGGTAAACTGATAAACCAGAAACGCATGACAGGATGAAGCGGGCTGTTTTGACTGCAACAATGAGACACAACTGAACATTTGAAGATAAGTCTATCTTAACCCAAACTGTTTTTACTGTATAGACACAAAGCAAATTAAACCAAAGTAAATCAGACACAGTGTTATAGTTCCATGGCTGTTGACAAATGTACCCTTAACAAGAAAGGGAAAGTTTTTAAAGTTGAGGAGGTTGAACGTTAAGCCCACAAAAATGGATGATTCATTCAGAGTTGACTCCTCACTTAATCATCCACAAAAAGAAGCTCAATTTGGCACTAAAGACAAAAAGACTGGATTGCTTCAAAACTCGTAATCGATCAAAATATGAAGTCTCCCTTTTCTCACTATCTTTGCGGGAACTGCCAACATTCCTCATTCCACCTTCCTTTCCCCTCCACATCTCTCTCAACATGAGGCTCTCTCCTGCAAACATCACTCCCTGAAGCACAGGACACTACCGACTGCAGCAAGGACACACACACAGCTTTTTTTTTTTTTTTTTTACCATTTGCTTAATATTCAAACTGTTTGCATCCTCAAAAAACGACTTGGTGTGGGATGTTACTACTGTAGCACATGCTCTGTTTATTCCAGAATAAACAAACTTCTCCTTGCATATGATTTCATTGTTGGGTCTACACTTTATGTTTGGATTATAGAACAAATCTTTAGGCCTTATGCATGTAAACTTGGGTATTTCTCATCAAGAAGCTGTGGGCTGGGACGACGGGTATGTGTTGAGTTTTGGGGTTAAGGGGATGTGAAACTCAACACTCTTTGTTGGAGGGCGTATAGAAAAGATGGGATTTGAGGGTGAGGAGGCGAGGGGTGGATCCTGATGACATTTTAGATGTCACGGTTTTGTTTCCAGGAGCTGCTGTGGGTGCTGAGTGAAGAGGAGATGAGCTGCCGGCAGCATGAGGTCACAGCTGCTGTATCCTGATTCGGGATGCCCCTCAGCTTGTGTTATATGTGTCTTTAATACCTACACCTACACTACACTTTTCTTTCAGTGCAAAACAGCAATCCCCGGATCCCAAACTATGAACTCTGGTTACTTTTGAAACAACGGGCGATGGGAGAGAATTTGGGAATTTGAAGGCACCATTCAATACTTTAATAAAATCAGGAAGTGTGGTTTTACTGAAGAAATGTCATCCAGCAAAGATCATAGCTGGATTTAAACATGTTCTTGAGCTCAGTGACTCACTGAGATACAACACTTTTGTGCCTTTTCAGAGGGTGTTTGTGAACATGTGTACGTGTGTTACATGGTGTCCAACAACAAATCAAAGACACTTGTGGGTCTGGAAAGGAACGAATGGGCAGGGATGATCAGAGGGGGAAAACAATAGACAATCGTGTGGTCGCTGTCCTCAAGAGACTGCATTTCCTTCCCGGACTGACACATAATAAAAAAGATGAGAAAACTGAATCTGTTCAGCTTTAGTCATCCTGTTTGCAATTATGAAAAGGTATCACAGAATTAGTATTTAGAAAAACATAAATACAGGATGTTGCCAAAGTCTCTACAATGCTGGTGAAATATATACTGATATCCTGCAACAACCAACAATAACTGTAGGGCAGTGATTCATGTGTTGGATCCTTTATACTCGTGTTTGCTTATAGACAGTGCAACTCGATCATAAGAGAATTATAGAACGCATGTGCGGCTGCAGTGTGTAATGATCTCTCACTGACAGGGAGCCAAAATGGCCACCAGAGGCTGAGGTTGACCGGGGTCTGTGGCTGCCAGTGGCCCATGACCGCAATGGGAATGAACAGCGAGCGAGGGCCACCCGGCGCTGCATTAGGATACAGTGGAGAAAGAACGAGCCCTCCTGAGTCCTCGTGTTACCACTGCTTACTGACTACAATAGAGGCTTCTGTCAGAGAGAAGGACGAAGACATTTAGAGTGTACAGACAGAGGAAGGAAGCTAGAAGAAACATGGTCATGTCTGACAGATGGCTTGTTTAAATGTATTTTAAAATTGGGGGGGGGGGGGGGGGTTTCAGCATAGCAACATCTTTGGTAATAAGTCATGACGGTTTTCCTTGTATTTTATGTCTAAGTTTGACTTCATGTAACACTTTTTTCTTTGTCTGTTCAGGTCAAAAACAGCACGGTTTTAAAAAAAGGGATTCGCATTGCATATATACGTAAGGCTAATCAGGAGGAAGGATGTTTCTGCTCTGGAAAGTTATCACAGCGGCAATCATTTCATAAACAGGTAACAGGTAAACAGTACAAGAATGGCATTCGTGTAACAAAGTTATCCACCAGGAACATACGCCTGCACATATTTGATTGGCCGACGCAGAACCTTGATGGATGACATCATGCTGCAGTGAAGGGAAAACATGGTCAACACTCATGGTGGCTATCTCTGTTCATGCTAAAAATACAGTTCGTGTGTTTATTTCAAACAAGCAATTGTTCCTGCCGCCAGACATCTAAAATGCATTGCTTCCAGTGAGTTTGAAGTATTTTCCCAGAAAAGACGTAGCGGGCACAGATTTGTTCAAACAGTGAACGCTACAGCCTTTATGAAACCGCCTATGGTTGAAATACTCTTGATGTGAGATAGAAAAGTAGACATTTATTTATGTTAACATTTCACTGAATGCAACTTGACTGCTGATCTTATCTACAATAGTCCACAGAATGACTCCCAGATATAGATGCTGGTGTTTGATGTATTAAACTTCTGAAGTATTTGTTGTAAGGCCCAGTCTTTGCCCACACAGGCTGGGAGTCATGACTGGATGATGCTTAAGAGTTTTAATAACAGGGTTAACACATGCAGGGAAGGAGCCTACATCAATCCCGTCACTCCTCACAACACTCCTGACCTGGTGACATCACTTCCCACGGACTACAGGGTATCAGAGATCTAGGTAGGGGGGAGGGCTTGAGGGTGACGATGTCAATCAGCCTGTCAATTAGCAGGGTAGGAGGGCAATATGTATCATAAAACC
>JAVQJL010070291.1:0-21396 GCA_036024295.1 Nannoperca obscura
TTGGGTCTTTGTGTGTGTGGAAGTTGGTCTCAACCGGCTCCATGTGATTGAGTGCCCTGAGATAACTTTGTTATGATATGGCGCTATATAAATAAAATTGAATTGAATTGAATTGAATATAAGCCCTCTCCCATGGTGTCTGCTAAAACAAACACAGTGATCATTGTCACAGGACCCAAGCCAGATGATTGCAGCATAAACATTTATTTCACCAGGGAAAATGAAGGCAAACAAAGCATTATTGCCATGGTTTCATGAAGCAGCATGGGTTTCATTTGTGCTCTTACGAGTGAGGAGAGAAAATAACATATTGGTTATTCACTTCAATGGAAAATATTAATTCTTGTAGGACTTGTGAATTAAAGAGAACTACATTGCTGGGGGTTCAGTCAACTGGTTTTGTTAAGTGCCTTATTAATGGCATTGTATGATCTATGGTCTAATAGGCTATTAACACAATTCATTTAAATGAGAAAACAGCTTCAAGATCCTGTCAATGTGGATAAAAATAAATAGAATATAAATGGCTGTGAAGTACACTGCCACATTTCTGACTTTACAGAAAAACAAACTAATGTGATACACATTTTAAGTTAATTTTCATTATGAGTTTCAACTGCATTTCCCATGGAAAACTGGCACAGCCCCTGCCATAAAGCAGCAAAGCAAAAAATATGTTCTTCATAAAAGAAAGTTATTGTTCCTTTCAAAGCGCCCTAAGCCTGCAGTTCAAATGTCCATAATCAGTTTGCTTTCTGGAAGCCACATGCTCCACAAGGAAAAATTTAGGCAGGCTAATGAAAACCAAAATAGGCTTCGGTCTATGTGCTGGTGAGTGACCAGCTGCACAATCCTTGGCCAGTGATAGACACTCATCTTCTTACATAAGAGAACCACCAAAAATAGAACTGATAGATTTCATTTTGGGGGATCCTGCTAGTGTAGCCACAAGCAAACCTTTCCTCTGATAAGGTGGGTGTCCCACACACAAAAACTGCACTCCTCCTACAGGAAAAGCACTCCATTTGCCCAGTATGGCTGGCTCACACAGAAAGTTAATGGCAGATAAAGACATGAGTCAAATAGGGAAGAATTTTAAGCATTGTATAGGTTGATTCTTACCAAGATGTGGGTGAGGACAATCTTGATGAGTGGTGCTCCAGAGAGGTTGACGGACAGAGCTGGCAAAGGTTCCACTTTTAGAGAGATCAGACAGCTTGCTACCTGGATCTTGTGATCTTGGAAATCAGCTGCTTTGTTAATCCTAAGAGTTAAAAGTAAGAGAAGAGAGAAAAATGTAAATAAAAAGGCAGCATGACAAGAAGGAATAAAAGTCACAGATACAAATACAAAAATAAAATGGCATAATAAAAGAGGTCAAGAGACATAAACAAACAGAGTTATATAAATATTTAAAAAGAAAACACTGTAATCTGGCACTCACATCAGCACACAGGTGTTACACACAGGCCAGTACAGTAGCATTTGAGTGGGATTTTGATCACCTGTCTATATAATTAATTACACCAACAACCAGCAGCACTGCATCAACAGTTTTTCAAGGTAATCTGATATGTGACATTGGGATCATACAAGCATCACCTCTCTATCATGATACAGAGGGGACATTCTCACCCACAGAGAAGCAGGGCAGTGGGGGAGCCATATTAACAACAGTCAGTCACCAACATCTCCAAATGTACTGTCACATATTTTACATTTTGTACTTTAACTTTGTATAAAGTGGGAAAAACAAATTGCATAATCGCTGTTATGTCATATTTGGTCCAAATAAACATTGCAGCACGAGTGGAACAAGCTGGTCCAGCTAATAGCAGGGTGTATCAGTCAGTGGAGGTTGAGTGGTGAGATGAGAGATAGGTGACAGGACAGATAAGGCCCTGGCTCCAGGCATCAGTCGTTCTGTGGTTCAGGAAGCAGGGGCACCTTAGTACCAGTGGACCTGATTCTCCACACAGGAAGTACAAAGAAAGAAGCGTGGCTTTTTTTTTATGGCTTGAAATTAATGATTTTCCTAAATAAAACCCATAGCTAAAACCAAAGTGGAGTTGGATTGGACTGTATTAACAAAAAGGAGGGGTTGCAGTTTTACTGAATTATCACATTGGGTGTTGTCCCATCCTCTTACCTGGTTTTGACAGGGCTGATCTCTTTGTAGTAGTTGTGCATGTTGTGGTAGAAGAGGCCCACAATGGTGATTTGAGCTAAAGAAAAGAAGAAAACATACAGTAGTGTGAAACGGCATGAGCAGTGGGCTGGGAATGTAATGCAATGCTGCTAAAATGCTCACACTGAAGGGAAGTTAATTAACGCTGCCTTGCCGCCTCACGCTGACACCAGCAGGCTAATAGAATGGCCTTATACTCGCACAAGGGTGAAATGGAGAGGAGCACAAATCACATGGATGTTGGGAAATCTTATGAAACCTCAACATGACTTCAGCAGGAGAGCACGAGGTCTGGTCCCCCTCCCCTAATCTGACCTATCATCCAGCTCGGCCCCACCTCAATACTGCACGATAAACAATGAAATTGGAGGAAATCCGTAATGGTCCTGTTCCTCCTTTCAAAGGCCTTCTTCCCGGCCCCCCCTGACTGTGACAACAAAAGCTTGCTGATATAAAACAAATGTGCGACGTATATGCTGGGGAAGAGCTTTTTACCTTTCAAAAAATAATTTCGACAGAATGCCCCCCAGCAAATCCCTCAAGAGATCTGAAGGTGGCCGGTTTGCTTGTATAACCCTCCAAAGGAAGAGAGAGAATAAGGAAAAATAAAATAAAGTATCCAAACACACCAATGTGTAACATGCTCTCGGCTTAATTAGCATATAAAACCTCCACTTGGAGAATTTCACACAGCCAGGTATTCAGGGCTGTAAGTTCATTTGGTCCTGGCTCTAATGTGTCAGGCACTAACATAAATTCCATTTCTGATAACAGTCCTTCAATGAATTATTAATTGCTTTATTACAGTGATTGTATGGCAACTCAGTGCATGTAGTGGCCAGGTGGAGCCAAGGGAATCTGACCTGAACACAAAGTCAAACAAACAAGAGTTTTAATACCCCTCGTAATTACTGCTCTCTCTCACTCCGCTATACTAGTCCATTCTTTTTAATGACAGAGGAAAGTGGAGAAAAAGTGCTCTCTGTCATTCTTTCTGTTTTGAATAAAAGGGTAACTGCCAACATTAAAGTCAGAGCTGGATTTCTACGGTGCACTATAAAGTCACGCAAACGCTCTCATGGCACTCCTGTCCTAGACTGTATACTGTTAGCAGTCTTAAATCTTAGCATAATAAATTACTGGCCAATAACAAGAGCCTCCCAGCTGGACAATTTTCTCTTGGCAGAATCAGAGCATGACTAATAGCAGTATTCACACTCAACCTAGGAAAGCTACTGCTTTTATACAGAGAATCTTCATGATAGGGTCTACTAGCTACAGTTCTACTTTGTACATCACTCCTGTCACGTCACTAAAGGTCTGTTGTTTGTAATATTTTCACTTACACAACATTTTGAAAGCTTCTCCGGGCACCGAGATGTAGTTCTTGCCCTGTGTGGGGAAGCGGTAATGTGGCAGGTTGTGGTTGTGTGGAAATTTCATCAGAGAGTAATCTGTGGGGGTCAGAGGTTAGAAAAAGGTGAGAACTGTTGAGAAAAACAGACTGAGAGGCAAACAACAAGACCCATCTGCTTTATCAGGGGTGGATAAAAGATGTGAAGCGGCCCCTTGGGTCACGCTAGCCAAAAAAATAGGCACACAAAAAAAAAACACACCCGTGAGAGGCAAAGTGGAGAGGGTTGATCTCTGCTTATCTGACCCGCATATGTCCACTGGATAAGAAAACTAATGATGTCAGCTTGACGCTCCATGTCTTTTTATCCGTAACAGCGTCCACACAAACTACAAACAGTGAGTCACCTTATGGAGAGCTGACACCAAACTGACCTGCAACAAAAGATGTTCCGCCAAGGGAGATGAGAGAGTTCGGGCTGGGCTCCAGGTTAGTCACCATATGTTCCAAAACTCTGTCCACCGTCTCGATCAGACCGCTGACCACAGGGGTGGGCTGCTGCTCAACAATGACCCAACAGAAACATGTCCACCATTAATCCACAGTCACTACTTTCAATGTCAAGCATTGCTCCATGGTAACCATTGAATGGTGTCACATCTTTATAATGCATATTATAATCTATATCGCTAAGCTATGCAACCGTAGCACAAGTCATAAAGTCAATTAACTGACTCAGTAATGCTAGTTATACAGAAATATTTACCTAAAGTTAGCCACCAGGAGCTAATGGTCATACCAGACCAAGTACAGCTGTAGCAGCAAAACCTCTGAGTGTTTTTTTTTATTGATTTCAACTTTTCATTTGTAAGTAAATGCATTATTTGTCTTCTAAAGAAGTTGAAAAGTCCTGCTTTAACAGTTGTTACAAATATGCAGCATATACAGCATTACACAAAAATTTGCATCCAGACGTTGCAATACAATAAAAATTACTACTAATATCTACTGTCCAAGTTTTACGTTCTTGTACGTGAACATCTGCTTCAGCTTGCTCCTACAAAAACAAACATGCCTGTTCTGTATGGAAATAGATTTGTGCCAATAAAATCAAACAAAACTACCACACACTTTCTCAGAATGTCTTTCTTCTGGCAGCAGTGTGTTTGTATATAAGAACCTGGAGATTTGGCCAGGATGAAGCATTCAAAGCATTGTGTTGTGGAGTACTTTATAGTCAGCAGTACTGCCCTATACAATTTGCACCACTATACTTGACTGCATACCGTAATCCTGTGTGGGTACACTGCCAGCCACTGTTATTGCTGCTGGCACCACTTGTGCCAAAAATATGCTGTGTTAAAATGTCATACTCGTGGATCTCCTAAGTGCTTTGGATTAAAGTATTCACCAAATTGCATATGTTACATTATGTCATGTTTAAAAATTGCACAACAGTGTGAACTCATTTACCTCTGGCAACCCTGGAGAGGACAGCACTTCTTCCACACTTTTGAGAAAAGCCTGGGTGGAAGAAAATTGACATCACAGAACTGTTGCATCATATGCACATGGGTGGGCATTGTGTCTGTGTGTGAGACTGTGCTCCAAGACCTGTGTGAGGTTATTGGCAGTGTTGTGAGGTATGGTCCTATTGGGGTGTAGTGCCTTAATGAAGCCCAACAATGGCATGGACTGCGGGTCCTTGGAGCTTTGGACCTCCTCCCACTGACTGCTGACGACAGGAGGACTCACTTCTGTGGCTCTCTGGGGAGACAACACATCAGGCACCAAAATTAAGTTTACAATCAGGAGGCAGCGAGTTCCAACATACACAGAATGTTTAGTGACTGACTTAAAGACTAACTGAGTCTTGGAATAGTCTTTGGACAAGTGATTCAGTGTTGCTCTTTTTCAGTCTAGTGCCCTACAGGGAGCCATTTTGTGTGTGGTGTTGAGCAGCTGTCTCCATGTTCTTCTGTTTCTTCATCCGTTTTCCCCCCCAAAGCCCTTTAATAAACAGGACGAGTCTATTCACATGTGCTCTCAATATCCTATTTTTCCCAGCTCCTCTATTTTCAAAAGGAAACAACAGCGCAATAAGAAATGAACTGTTTGCATTTCTGTTGAAAGCTAATGCTAATTGAGCAAAATGTCCCCATCTCGATGATGTTTGTGTGTATTTTGGCCACAAATCTCTATGCACATTTTTCATACCATTTCTATGTGTTTCACACACGTACTTTATACATTTATGTTTAGGTATTACATGTGTTTTTGTTGACCAAAGAGTCCTGCACAAGTCAGAGAGGTGACAAACTTACAACTGTTGGTGTAGCTGAAGTGACTTCTTTGGAGACTCTGGGTGTTGTGGCAGAAACCATAGCCTGACCTATCACAGGACAATACAAAGTGCTCTATTACAATAGGTTAGGAACCACACTGGTGAAATGCATAGATTGTGTTCAGTTTTCAATTTTCTGTTATTTGGTTAATAGGTCCTTTGTTGAACCTGACCATGCTAAGCTGCTGTAATGTACCTGGATTTTATCACCATACAGCTTACAGTTTATGAGGCTAGACCATGCCAAGTCATTTAAGGAGAAAACCAGGATAATCAACCCCATAATATTCTTCTACTAGCTTCTGTACAAGGTTAAGATTCATTTTATGACTTTGCTGTCATTTAATAAAAACAGCCCTAACTAGCTCCAAGAAAATGTCCATATATGGATGTACATTTGAGTTATCAGTCTAAACCATTCCTGCCTTTTTGGTTCAATGCAATATTTTATGTGTGCTCTGGAGAAGAAAACATATTTTTCTGTAACCATAACAGTCAGGCTCTTTGCGTCTGGTAATGGTCTATGGAATATATTGCTTTAGGTAAGATATCAAGACTGTGCACACTTTAAGCTTTATGCATTGTGACAAGTTGAAGCTCTAGCAGTAAGTTGTTAATATACATTATTACCATACAGACAATGGCAGAGACAGTGTGCACCCTCACCAATAAAGGCTTTGGGCATTTCTCAGACTATCATGACATTTGGTAATATGGATTCTCACAAAGCAGAATGATATTATTTCAAAGTTCGCATAAATGTCAAGATGTTTATGTCTTTGATGTCCATTTATGGCACTCTACTGACCAAAGGAGGTAAACAGCAAGAGAACAAAAACATTCAAGAGTCTGGGTTTTTTAGTCTTAGCGTGTTATAACCTGTCACATTCAATCAAAATGATTTGCCCCCTGCAATCCAACATGCTTCTGCACTCTTATAAATACTTAGGCAGAACTATGTGAGCCATGGCACGCAAGGTCATTAACATGTTTTGTGCAAGAAGAGCCATTTTACAGGGAGCTGAGGTATATTTCTATAGTTTAATGTTTTGTTGTTATGCATGAATGCTGTGGGTGGAATGTGGTGAAGACAAGGACGGAAATTGCTTTTTAACCCTTGTTTCCTTACAGCAGAGTCAAGAGAAGGGAGAACTAATAATAGATAAGCAATGTCCTAGAATGACAGGAAATACTTTACAACTCACCTATGGCTGCACTGTAGTAAAGCAAGATGTCTCCAAGTGAAAGGGCCCTTTCCCAGATGACAAACTCATCAAAAGCGCCTGTTACATAGTGACCATATGCCCTGTCGTTGCCAGTTCCAATGACAAGGTCAGAGTAGGGGTCACCATAAATCTCTGAGACACTGCCATCTTTGTCACCAGCCATGAAGGTCCCATTGATGTAGACCTTCAGACCATCCTTTTTTGTCCATGTGAAGAGAATGTGGTTCCAGTAAGGCCCTGGAAGAGTAAACATACAGTATACACGATTTATGTAGAGTTGTAAACCGCAGCTTCTGCAAATGTTAAGGCAATGCAAGACAGAATGGGAAAATGAACAAAAACTGAGCAAGGCACATGGAACATTTGTGCTCTAAATTCTTCAGGGCTGCAACAAATTATTATTTTGATCATCTATTCATTTGCACATACGTGTCTTAATTAATCAATTTTCCACAATGTCAGAAAATCTTGAAAAATTCTCATTATAGTTTCCGAAAACCCAAATATATTCAGCCTACTGTCACATATGATAAAGAAAAGCAACAAATACTTACAATAGAAAAGCTGAGCCAGGAATTTTGTATTTTGGTTGATCAAGACTACAGCTATGCTAGCTTCTCTGTGAGGCATGGTGTTACTTTGAGCTAAATGCTAACATCAATATGCTAATATGCTACAATGGCAATACTAACTTGCTTAGTTTAACGTGTTAGCATAAATAGCACTAAACACAAATTACAGCTGAGGCTGATAGGAACTTTGTTAGTTTTACAGGTATTTGGTGGTTTAAAAGTACATTTTGAATTTTGACCTGATGTGCCAGAAAAAAGATTGAGTGATTACCAAAGTTATTAGTCTACCATCTGGTCCGATACTGGCATGGTTAAAATTGGCTGAAAAGGATTCATCGCTAATCAAAACAGTTTCTGAATCTGTCGATCTAATTAATTAATCAACTTTGTGTTTCAGCTCTTTGTTTGTAAATCTTGTGTTTCCACAAGAACTCAGGCCAGAGTTGGTTCCGGGCCTGCAAACTCTACCTTGTTTCTCTGAAGCACAGAGAAACAATAAGGGGAGTCCCAAAAGACAATACAGTGAACTTTCTGATAACAATTTTGCCAGAAGAGAAAAACAACCAAAACACATGCCATTTGTGGTTAGAATATAAACCATGTGTCATAGACCACCCCTACTGAAACATCTGAATCTCTCTTTCACTTTTTTATGAGGAGATATTTCTCTATGTGTAATGTAACATTTGTAGCCTTCACAATTACATTGGTCATAGGGCACCTCAAGGTTTAAGCTATCGCCCTTAAAGCTTTTCCTCACTTGTGAAATGCAAGAGAGAGAACTATGCTGAAACTTCAACATGTCACACTATATGAGAACCATGACGTTTGATCCTCTGTAACAGTACACGCCAATCAAAATTGACGCCCGTGAACACAACCTTGAGTCATTGCAGCAAAAAGAAAGATGACAGAAGTCAATTGGGAACAAAATACCAATCTTTAAAAGTTTCACATAATGTTAAGCCTTTTTAAGTTTTTTACATACAATTTTTATTTTGAAAATTGATTTCAAAGTATTGGTCACACTCTGCCCTTTATTATGTTTCAAATTTAGCTAACTTGGCCTTTAATAACCACCAACCATTGTTTTATTTAAGAAGGAAATGATGCAAGAGAATTGCATGTTTTGTGATACAGCAAAAGATTTATGAAATGTATCCTTCACTTGCCAAATCAACTCTCTGCTGCCACATCTGGTTTCAATTAACCAAACCATGAATGCAATTACATAACTAACAATTTATGGTTTAAAACAACAACAATATATTTCCAAAACCAAAATACATTCCTCATGGGTCCCTATAGGAAATATATCTAAAATAACACTAATACAAAGGCAGATTCATTCACAGCACCTGGAACTTTGATGTTGGCCTTCCATCTGTGGTTGTTGCCTCGAGTGTAAAACTCCACATATCCTCCAAAAGGATTGGTGTAGACAGAGAAGCCATTGGAGATAACTTTTCCTCCAGAGGCTACAGCAAAACGGGACTCTGCCTCGTGGTTTTTCCAAAAGAAGGAGAAGGTAATCCCTAGCAAATTAAGAAAAATCAATACAAGAGATGCAAACGGTTTGAAAATAATTTAGGTTTTCCCAAATTATTGTATGCTTGAACTGCAGTGCACTCACCCTCAGGGCCACACAAAGTAGGGTCACTAATGCAAGAGTTCTGGTAGTTTCCAAAGTGGAGAAAGGTACCGCCGTTATCTCCATTCAGAAAGATTCCTTTGTTGACCATTCCTTCAACAATATCTGGAGCAAAGTATAAATCAAGGGCATCATTTTGCTAGAAAATTATGAGCAGTGTTTGTAAGCCAGGCAGTCTATTTAAGTGCCAAAATATTCAAAATGTTCAGTTCTCTGTTCATCCAACAAATCAAAGTATCGTCAAGTCCATCAACAGAAAATAAATTGTTTTAACAACTCATGAGCATGGCGGTTTTACAGCTTTCTTGGTATCTCATAAAAGACTACAAAGGCATTAACTTTAAGTGGCTTTAATGTATTAATATGTTACAATTACAGTTTGACCAAAGCTAATGAACAATAATGAATTATTAAAAGACCATGAATTCATCATCTTGTGCTGCACAGACAAAAGACTGAACAAGGAGAAAAGTGTGAAATGCAGCTCAACCGTGTGTGGATACAGAGAGGACAACAGAGAGCAGTCAGTGATGCACAAATGAATTTCAGTGAGCAGAAAGTGACTCTCACCTACTGTTGCAGAAATGTTAGTGTAGGCAGAGTCATTGGTATACACATAGGAAGAGTTATGGGAGGAAGGGAGCACAGTGTGGTTGTGGATTCTGAGAGCTGGACAAAGACAATGGAGAAAAACAGTGATTCACACCTACATAGACACATGAAAACAGTGAAAGGAAGACAATGGGAGGGACATGGTGTGCAGGTATGAGACAGAGTGATGCTGAGTGCACAGTGACAGTGCTCAAAGAGGATCTGTGTTTTCCTCTTAACTTGTGGATTTTCCTTAACTCAGAGTGACTCTAAACATCATACTCCAATCTATACCTGATCCCTCTTCAACGTTATCATTTTTTAAAAACTTGCACTGAACAGTGTAGTGACAACATAAAACAAATTCAATGCATGTGGAAGAAGTAATTGTTTTTCAGTGCTTCACCAATTAAAACAACTCTAAAAGGCAGAATAACAATCTATTCCCAAAATTTCTGGCAGGCTTTTACCACCTCCAGATTGTTGGATTCCCATTAGAAGTTACATCACACACCAGATATTTTGTTCTATAATTTCAGTGATTAATCTGGCATACAACATAAAAGCTCTGAACACAGCAGCACATTAAAAAAGCTTGATGGCTGTGGCTGAAAGGTGGGTGGTGAAAAACAGCTTGAGAACCATGCAGAGAGCAATCAGAAAAAGACATTTAGGTAGTACATTCCTATGAGTATATACAGCCTGTTTATGTATGCACATACATATGCTACTCCCGTTAACATAACCTGGTCTGTTTCCAATCTGGTCCCACAGTTCATGGATTCCGTCCACAGCATCAAGAGGCCAATAATGTGAGGCCGTGCCCAACACCTGCAGGCCTGGACGGAGAGTTCACGGGTAAACAAGAATCCAGAAAGGGCTTTTCCCCAATCAAGCTCTGTCCCATTACTTAAAATGTATTTTCCTGGCACTCCATTTTGGATTTTGGAGGGGATTAAAAGATTGATAATAATGAACCCAACAGCTGTAAACCTTATACAGAGTATTCTGATTAATGAGAAGAACGATAAACAAACTAATAACATCTTCCAATTTGGAAGTTAGCAGATAGTAAAAAACTTTGTTTTTGCACTTTCACTGTATAGTTCTTCTCCATTATTTAGCTGTGTAATGTTATCTTATTTAAGTCTGGCAACAATATGGAAAAATAAAAGCAATCATACCACCCATACAAAAATGAATTACTACCTGGATGCTTTGTAGGTTGTATGACTTGAGCATAAACCTGTAAAGAAATCAAATGTGTTTATAAAGGCTGCTATACAACGGATGATCAGACTATACTATAAGAGGGTGGGACTATAGTTGTCAAAATGTGTTTGTTATGAGCTTACCTTAATACAGGAGACAAAGGCTGTAAAAAGGTGAATACGAAAAGACAATTCCATAGCTTTTGAATTTTTTTATCTAAAACAACTGTCAAATCCCCAAATAAAGATGAATCCAGGAGCAGTCACTCATTATTCCAAGATGTGAAAACTTCTGCTCAGTCCATGTGTCCAAACTTATACAAAATATAAATAAATAATAACGGTACTACAACAAAAAGGAATCAGTTTAGTGTTCTGGCATGAGGCAGAAAAAAAGTTGCCTTTTCATGATAATAACCTGAAAGAAACTTTTACTTCCACGCAGAAAACTGTAATCCGTGCTCTTTATTCCTACTTTAAACTAGTACTTCTTTGAGTTCCTGTGCCTGCATCTATAAACTGCAAGGAGTAGAGAAGCTCCGTGGAGGCGCACTGACTTGTTGGACTGAACGTGGGAATTGCAAAAAACGTGATGTCATCTTTGGATCTTCTGAGGAGGGGCGTTAGAGCTGTGCGTAAATGGCATTATTTGTGCGTAATTGGAGATTGCGCGGGGTATGAATGAGATCAGGATTTGCGCTGTCCGATCCAAATAGTGTTTAGACAAAAGATACGTGATAACATAAGGTCTCCTGACTAGTTTGTATGTTGGGTTAAATTACAGGACAACACCCCGGACTGTTTGGGAACAAAAGGGATGCTGCTGAGGATGGGTGGTTTGTGTTTACTGAAAGGCAGGCAGACCCAGAAACCACTGGAATCATACAGTATCTGAAACACTTTTTATGTGTGATCTGATTACATTTCAAGATTTACTGAATGAAAAAACTTACCTCACATTGTAGATCCATGACGAAATGTTATAGAATCTAATACAGGTCGCGTGGGATAGGGTTCTCAGTTCGTCTTGTTAGTGAAATACTGATCGCAGTTTGGAGGATATCCACAGGTGTCCAGTCGCAGGCTGCCACTGATGATTTGCGTACATATCACGGTGAACAGCGCAACCGTGTGGCCAAATGGCCAATAGTTTAGTTTAATCTATCTATTATTTATGAAACCTTATCACATAACTGCCTGGTGGTGTGTTTACTGTCATACTAAAATTCATAATCTGATAAAAAGAATCACTGGTTTTAGAATAAACCACCAAGGATTCGTGTACTGTGTCACATTAGTTCAATGGTTGTAATAAAATATTTCCTTTTTTCTGCTTTCTACCCTTCCAGAATATAATAGGATTACATTAATTTTAGTTTGTTTATCATAATGGTCCGATCAGATTTAATTGAGGGTGGATTGCTTTCTTCCCCTGCGGTGTAGAGAGAGAGAGAGAGAGAGAGAGAGAGAGAGAGAGAGAGAGAGAGGTGGGAGAAAAGGCGTATCCCGGGGAAAGTGGTTTTGGTACGGTTCCTTTGCGCTTGTGCGGTGACAAATGTCGATAGAGTAGACCAGAAACACAATCACTTTGCACTTTTTTTTGTAGAGTTCTCACTTTTCAAAGCTGTATTTTGAGATGTAGTTTTGATAGAAGTCAAACTTGTGGACCTGACGCTCTTTCTTCCTATTTCTACCGTCTAAATAACGCTGGTGAAGGCCTACTGTGTTTCTCAGCTCAGCTCATCTCATCTCGACGCTCTCAACCTCAGTCCACAGTCAGGAGGCTCAATGTTACTCCACACATGGCGACTTACAGGATGACCCAGCGGATGTTTTGCTAGAATTATCTGTGCAGGGGACGAGCTGGTCGGCGTGATGAAGAATCGTCTGGCCGAACTGACTTCTGTAAGTGTCTTAAACATTATATACCTTGCGGGTCAAACATCATAGCTGCGTAAAAAGTCACTCTAATACATTTTTCTTCCGTACAGAGCAGCACACAAGCAGACGAGGATGTGGCAGTCGCAGTGGACAGAGATGGCTTCATGGAGAGCTTTTTCAGAAGGGTGGGTATTGCTGCAACTCCCGAGGTGTGCACAGGTTGATACTGACGTATTATTGATTGATAGATCTGTTGGCTGATTTAGGTGGAAGACGTTAGAGGACTTATTGATAAGATCGCCTACGAAGTGGAAGAGGTGAGGAAGATGCACAGCATGATCCTGTCTGCACCCAACCCAGATGACAGTAAGTGTGTGTCTTTAGGATGGAGACACAAAGCATTAGAATTTCATTGTTGACATGTCTGTAGTTTTCTTTCTTTTTTGCACAATATATATTTTTTAGCACACCATAACATGGGCAATAATAAAGACGATAATAAGAAAGGGTTAGAAGAAGAAAGAAATAAGTTCAACAAATCAAGTAAGTAGACAAAAGGAAAGATTTAAAGCAATGATTGGGATAAAACAAAAAAAGACAATACATTATAAAACAGATCAACAAGAACACATCAACCAGATTATTTATTCTTTCTTTTATTCTTTCTTTATTCTTTAATATTAACACAAAAGTAAAAGTAATTACATAATCAAGAGACCTGATCCTGGTTTCGCAGGTAAAAAATAAAAATGAGTTAATTTGTGCATTAAATTGTCCTGAGAGCTGCTGTTTGGTTGGACTTTGACTTTTGAGGCACATGGTGAAAATGCCACAACTGTCTCACTTCCTTTCTTACATTTTCCTCCTCATTGTTAAGGAATGGCTGCTGGGCCGGAAACCTGTGAAGGAAACTGTTCCTTTTTACCCCAAAGCTTACAAACCATTGTAGTTTGGGCTCTGACTTGTCCTGTAAGGAACCTTTTAACAGTCAAGGATTTAAACATGCTGTCATTTGCAGATGTTTGCAGGCACACAGTGTCTTCCTCTCCTTCTAAGCAAATACAGTTTAAAAGTATTTCAAACAATTTATCTATACCTATTGTGAATGCAGCACAGTGTTACATGGATATACTTTGTTCAGTGTGTGTGCTGAGGCCCGAGGACCCTGCTAGCCACTTAAAGAAGCACTTTACAGTGCCATGGCATCATCATTGATTATGTTTAGCATAACATATTACAGTGTTTAAAGATCCATGGCATGGATATGGTAACCAGGGAAAGAAACAAAGGGCTTGTGCTTTGTTCTATGTGACCCTTGCAATATTGCCATGGGGTTGTTGCCAAGTTACAAAATGAAATCACAGTAAATCCAATATTTGCAGGAGAGTGGGAGTCACAATCATCAGCTGGATGACATTATTTTTCCTCATTAGCAAACCAAGTGTTTCCTATTTGTCTTTGTGTGCAGGAACAAAGGATCAACTGGATGCTCTGACCAACAATATCAAAGGGAATGCCAATGTGGTGCGAACTAAACTAAAATGTGAGATGAACCATGGCGTGATTCTCAAACTTGGACTTGGGCATACAAAAGCTGATGTTGCCTGCTGTTGTTTAACGTTATATTATGACTCTCTCCCTCTGAAGCCATGGAGCAAAGTATGCCCAAAGATGATGCAGCTAACAAATCTTCTGTTGACTTCAGGATCCAGAAAACACAGGTCAGGAAACACTGATGACTGCTAAATCCTCACACACACAGACACACACGCACATTACATATCCTGCCCATACATGATCATCATAATCCATCTGTCTTTTTTACACAAATATCAGGAGGGAAATGGAGATAACGTTTTTCCATAGATTAAAGTTAAGTTAAATATAATAAGGAACATTGTAATTATTTACTATCAACTATAATTTTTATATTTCTATTACTATTTGCCTCATTCACTATTTTACAAGATGTGTTAGTAGATTAGTATTTCTTTTAAAATATACTATATTTTATTCCATTAAAATATACTTTTATATATATATATATATATATATAACAGTTTAAGTACCTTGAGAAGAACTGCTTTGCAGGGTATTATGTCAAAAACATCCTTGTGTTTCCCTCAGCACACAGTGCTGTCTAGGAAGTTTGTGGAAGTCATGACCCAGTATAATGAGACTCAAGTGTCCTTTCGAGAAAGAAGCAAAGGAAGGATCCAGAGACAGCTGGAGATAAGTAAGTAATGACAGTGGAATTATGGGCCACAAAGTAGTCTTTAAAGCTTTGAAGTAATAATTATTCATGTACATTTCTACTACAAACATGAAATACTAAATTTTTTAAACACATCAATTGCTTGAATTTAGTTACACATTCATGATTTGTCAGGGCAAGATCTAGGGATAAAAGAGTGACAAATAAAACCTTGAGGCTGTGTTCGGGCAGGATCCAGGAAACAGACCACACCGGTTTCCTCTCTGCAGCTCAGGACACTAACCTGATGATAAACAGACACCAGCAGCAGGTCAACATTTATTCAGGTTGCTTCAAGTTGTCACTGTTTTGTTTTGCCCATACCAAACTTAGAAATGATCACATTCAAACACTAGATATTCAATGTTTTTTTAGTTTTGATGGAACTTAAATCAATATTGTATGTAGTAGTAGTGTTGATAAAATAATAAGATTGCACAATAGAGCAGAAGATGTGGCCCAGCATTAACAGGATGTTTAAAATAGCAGCATTAGTGTATTTAGCAGCAGAATCTACATTTAGTCAATGTGAGATTTGCAATATTGAATGCAAATAAGTATATAGGTGTATTAGCATTCACACAAGGTTATTAGTTTTGTCTTGTGTAAAGTGTGTTTGCCTTTGCAACCAGACAACTTCATATTTTTTGTCATTTTACAGGAGTGTTTGCGATAATCTCTGTTCAGAATTACAGTAACAAACATATGCAAAGAGGATGTGTATCAGGTGCATTGTATTATGCACATGTGAGTAACACAAGACAATAGCGAAAGGCAAAAAAACAAAACAAAAGGACGGTCTGCCGTAGTCCCTGTGGCAAACATTAATGAGAGGCTCTAGTTCTCCACACTGCAAACGAAGGGCCTGATACTGGAGACAGCTCGCTGTGTTTGTGTTGCCCTGGAAACCGGCAGAGGGCTCGGCGGCTTGTGTAACAGTAGTTCACCTGCCTCTGGCATGACCACATGAACCTCGCCCCGTGCTGTTGTGGACCATTAATTCACATCATTCACAAGTGATACTCTTTTTGCTTGGTGTGTATCGACAAGTTGTAATATTGGTATGTTTTGCCGTGTTTGGCTCTGTCACTGAGGAATAGCCATTGTAAAAGACAGTACACACCTGCACAGAGGTCTGTCTCTCCAGGGAGGGTGTTGTACAACAGGAGGCATGGTTTCAGGAAAAAAAGAGCTTTCTGTTTATAGAGTTTCAGAAAGTGTTTCTCTATAAGGGCTGCTGGGTTCCTTTGTTCCTCAGACATTTCTAATCTAAGTCACAACAAACTCAACCCTTATTCATGAATACACTGAAAACCACAGCAAGAACTGGCTATAATTAATGATTAAATTATCTAAATTAGCAGTCCACTGATAAATGCATTGTGAACTGAGATTTGTAGTTTAATTGCAACATGATTTGTATCAGTCTTTAGCATTCTTAACTTCCCCACAAATCATTTAGTAATTAAACAAGAATCTTGACTCCTAACTTTAATAGTTACCTTCAGTGTGCCTTAGTTTAACCAATCAAACATCAGCTTTTTCTAAAAGGGGGATATCACATTTGGAATGAAGTCTTAATTTGTTGTTTCACTAAACAATATAACACATTTGTCACTACTCTGGGACAAGTTAGCATTGTGTTTGTTGCAGAGTCCCATGGGTGGATAACAGAAACATTATTTTTCTGTCATCTCAATCGATGGAGGTACAATGAGGCTCCTTCTCCTCACACAGCAGTCTGTATGCACAGCATCTTCATAACACTGCCAGACAAATGTATTATCCTGGGATTAAACACACAACAGTATATATATTGTATCGGGGCTGAGCACGGACAGCCCCTGTTGTTGTTTTCATTCTTGACATTAGTGCAACACTGACTGCTCTGGGAGTTGTGTTTTTATTGCATTTTTTTAAAGCATGCTACAAGAACGATGAACACAAGTCCATGGTTACAACAGGGTGCATCACATAATCAATCTGTTTAAACCATAAACAAATCGTTAGACATAACTAGTCTTCTTATCAATAATGGATCAAGAGAGCTCAGTCCACTGAGCGTCCATATTTTAATGCCAGATACTAACTCAAAGGTCCAGAGCAATAAAATACAATAAAATGAGGATGAGTGGACTCAGGACTCAGTTTTCTTCTAATAAGCTATCAATAGCAGCAGCCTTTTTTTATAGTATAAAATCCTCACTCAAGTATGGCTTATTTTCTCAAATTTCAGAAAACCGCATTATGTCTCTGAGCCAGTTTCTGGGTGCTTTGGGACTAAACGATCTTCATTTAAAAAATGGCCTGATGTGCAGTCAGGGGCATCTTTTGACCTAGCATCCAGTCTTACTTAAAGGTCAATAGAGAAATCCTTATCAACCCTTCTCTAAAACACCCTGAATTCAAGGTTTTCATTTTGCACCCACAATACAAATACATCCCATTACAGTATGTGGTGAAAGGCCTGCAACTACAGTCTTATGCTTTCATTAAGATGGTTTATGCATCACGCTGAGACGAGACACAATGTCATACTGTGACATTGACACACTCACAAAGTTCCCAAAATGTGAGTACAAGTGTGCGTCTCCTACAATGTTGCCTATGTGCTGACTCCATGATCATCAGTAGATCTACAGTAATACACACTGTTAAAGGAACCAGCATGTCAGCAGCCCAGGCTGCATGTTGGTTTTCATCATTACGTGATCAATCACATGGAGGAAGGTCCGGTTCATTGCTGGATAATCATTGCCTGCTATTTATTGTTTTAGCTGGAAGAGTGACCACCAATGAAGAACTGGAGGACATGTTAGAAAGTGGAAATCCCTCAATCTTCACATCTGATGTAAGTTTTCTCATGCTTTACTGTGCAACATATTGTTATGGCAGGGTTAAAAGCTATTACTGCCATCTAATAGTGGAGAAGGGGTAAATCATTTGGGGTGGGGTAGTGTGCTGCCAGGCCATTTGGTTTACACACAGCTGGGAAAATTAGTTTGGTGTTTTTATTTGAATTATTTAACCTTGTCTCTTTATCTTTTCCCTCAGATCATTTCTGATTCCCAGATCACACGTCAGGCCCTAAATGAGATAGAGTCACGACACCAGGACATCATGCGTCTGGAGTCGAGCATCAGAGAGCTTCATGCGATGTTCATGGACATGGCAATGCTGGTAGAAACTCAGGTAAATCTTTATCGATAAGAAACCTGCCAAATTCAGTGTTATGAGTCAATGTCTAATAGCATCTGCTTTGTGATACTTCCTAACAGTGTGGAGTGACTGTACCAGTATGTAGCCACTATGTTTCCTTATCAATACCACCAAGAGAAAACGCAATAAATAAAAGCATTCAGATTCTTTCATTTACAGGGGGATATGGTTAACAACATTGAGAAAAACGTCTCCAATGCAGCTGAATACATTAGTAGTGCAAAGGAAGAGACCAAAAAAGCAGTGAGATATCAGAAAAAATCACGAAGGGTACGTGTTCCTTTTAGTTATGTGTTGCTGTTGAAAATAAAAACATGTTGCAAATGTCAATCAAGATATCATGACCACCATGTCTTTAGTTCAAGTTCAAATAACAACCTCTTCTTCACTTGGCAGAAATGCATCATCCTTGCCTTTGCTCTGTTGATCCTGCTTGCTGTCATTGCACTAATTGTTGGCCTGTCTGTTGGACTAACCAAACCCCCTGTATGAGAACTACTACCTGAGGTAACACTTCATCCACAGCTTCCATTCCCTGAACACAACATCCATCCATACATCCATACATCCATATATCTATACACCCACAAAATCAGTAATTCATTTAGTTGTTAAATGGTTTAAAGGATTTGTAATGCAGTTCTTCACAAGCAACACGTCTGACTCCACTGTTCTTTTTTCTTTTCTTTTTTTGACAGAAATGTCTCTGCCTCGCCATGTGTGGGGTTGCAATCTTCCTCCTTTTGCTCATCGTAATAGTTGGAGTCTTTGAGTGATGGATTTCATGGTTCATAGCCTCGCAACAGTCAGCTGTAGTCAGCTCCTGCAGTGATGAAACTTGATGAACAGCTTCATAATAAAATAATAATAAATCACAACAAGTCATTCACTATCCAACAGCATTACAGAGAGGGAATCTCATGACCACAGTAAAGTAAGTATAATGTGTGTGTTATCCACTTTGCACCAGTAACATCAGACCTCATGATACACTGTTCTGGAGCAGTTCTGTACGGCTAGCATAAAGCGCCCTGTCAGCACATATCTCTTCCCCTCAGTGGTGATGAACACTGGCAGCACATCAGATTTATACACTGCTGAACGGTCTGTATTGCTGCCATTTTTTCACATTAGGTATCACTTTCAGACATTTCTTGGTCTAATGATTTTAAAAGAATAGTTTGGCATTTTTGGAAATAGGCTTATGCCAAGTTAAATGAGAAGATTGATATCGCTCTCGAGAGCGCTATCAAACTTCTCATTCTCACTATTGCTTTACATGTTTACATGTTCAATTGTATGCTCTGTATGTTCTCTGGTTATTTTGTATATTTACTGTAATTAATGTGAACTGAATGTAAAAGGAGTACAGCTCAGAAGTCCTTTAGAAATAGAAAAATGTAAAAATGATATTCACTGTAAGCCTTCCTAGTTACCTGTCTTAATCAAAATCATTATTTTTTGATCAGTCGAATGAAATTCATCACTTCATTCAACAAACTTACAAAAGTACCTTTTTGACATTTAATAAGAAACCTTAACTGAATTGTATTCATTATGATCGCTGTGAGTGATGACTGAAATATTAGTTGTGAAAAAAGTCGTGCTGCAACGTAGGACTCTTGGATGAAGATATTTCAAGAGCACACATTGTCATTTTGATACATTTGATTCTTTATTTATTTATTTTGAAGATATGTCCTATATTTTATATTTTAACAGAATAATTTAGTCATGTAATTAAAGAATAAAGAGTAAAAAGTCCTGGCAGAATGTATTGCTTGTTTTTTTCCTTTCATATTGAAGCTGATAAAATTTAACTTACAATACAGAATCACTCCAGATATTTAAAATTGCATACTGGATTTGTCACACAGAATTAGGGTTATTTTCACTGTTCTTCTAACACCCCAAACATTTGGAGGTTCGGTTTGTTTACAGGAAAACAGAAACAGAGGGTGCTGTTTACTTCAAGACTAATGAGCACTTTGCACAAAGCGCGTGACTTCCGTGTAATCATCCAAGCAAGATTAGTCAAGAAAGTGGAAGTAGGTCCCCTGAGGGCAAGGTCTTTTCTCTCTGTGAATTAGATCAAAGGGAATTTCAGAGGTGCGCTTAGAGTGAAATGCCAGCGAAAGTCCTTAAAATGTGCATGTGAGGGTGTTTTCAGGTCACTGAGCAAGACGTCAAGTTGAGTGATATTGTGAAGTGTGATTAAACTTGGACAGCGGTTTATTTGGATGAGTCATTTCTGTGGTAAGCTGTAGGTGTTGAAGTTTCGTAAATGAGAACAAATGTATAGAAATAAGTTGAGATATATAGATGGTTGTATTTTTGTTTTGAATAATACTAATATGATATCAATCATCAGTATACAGCATGTTCCATGAACCACTTGAGTACAGTACATGAGACAGATGAGAGAGAGAGAGATATTTATATTTTCCATGTGTTGAAAAGGCACAAGCATAGTGTAGTATTGCAGTATCTAACCTTCCACCCGTGGTCATTGTTATTAAAGGACCATAGTAAATGCTGCTGTTGTTCTGTGACTGGATGTACATGAGTAGGATTTACAACAACTGAGGTGTTCTATTTTCTACATAATGCTTATTTGAGAGACCTGGATGGGATGGGCTCACACCTCAGAACCAGACATCTATACTGGAATTGTCCAAGTTTAACAACAGTGTAAAATGTTGATATTCTTATGTATTAACCATGGATGTATTATCCATATACAGTGGGTACTTGACTTTGTGGAACTTTCTCCCCTCTCCCTACTGCATCTCTGGAGCTCAGCCACACTGATCTTTGGGTTCTTCTCACCAAGGCTCTTCTCCCACGATTGCTCAGTTTGGCTGGACGGCCAGGTCTAGGAAGAGTTCTGGTCGTCCCAAACTTC
>JAVQJL010070292.1:0-16510 GCA_036024295.1 Nannoperca obscura
CGAAAAGCATAGTTTTCTCCTTGCTCGCGCGCGTGCTGTTTAAGCGCTCGCAGAAATAAATCACGCGCGCGAGCATGTAATTTGCGCGCGCGCTTTATGGCAGCGATATGCCGTCATAGGAGTTCAGATTCTCTTTTTATATTCACAAATGACAAAAGTGGTTACATTTTTTATTTTTCATCACTAGACACATTTTAAAATATTCTTTGAATAGTTCATGTTTTTAATATTCAGTTTCAGACTGATGCAGTCAGTGCATCATAAAGTAGACCTGGTTGATCCTGACTGACTTTTTACACTAGCTTAAATCTATCCAATCAGATCGGCTTGGGGTATCAATGCAAGGTCTCCTGCAAAGCACTGAGCACAGTTTAAAAGATTCATATTGTTAAACTGGAGAAGATTTCAAATGGTTCAAAATGTTTTCAGACTGAATGCATCTCTAGTTTACCTCGTATAAATCCAGATATATAAATATGCTGCAACAGAGAACTTAAAAGTTAAATTAATGTAAAAGTAGTTATTGTCTATATTTCACAGCAGCAGTTAGCTTTGTGTAAACTTCTATTTCTAGTATGATTTTCTGAACCAGATGTAGGGTTTTATTATTGCATCTTTTCCTGTTTTTATGAATAATTTTAACTGAGAAAATGATCAGAACCATTACAAAACACAACACAAATGAGTTCAGTCACTTCTGAACTGAATGCTGCCCTCAGAAATCTAATGAGCCTAATATGAGGTTGTCATCAATATACTTCCATACAGTCAAGGCATAGTTAGCCTAGCTTAGCATAAAGACTGGAAGCAGTGGGGGGGAAGCTCTGTAAAAACTTCTCATCAATAAAAAGTTACAACAAGTCACCCCCCCTTAAACAAATATCATTTTTATATTTTTGTTTGTGGACAGTTTAATCAACTAGTGAGCTTTAGAGTTCTGTTTCCCTTTGTTTTCAGTCTTCATGCTATGCTAGTCTAGACTCAGTGTCACTCTTGGACAAAAAAGCAAATTACTTAAAATGTTGAACTATTCATTAAATATTGAAAGAACATTAAGAGCATTATTCTCCACAGAACATCTAAAGAAGCAAACCTTTAAGACAAACACAACCAAACGGTGTAAGCATTTCCAAAGTGATACTCAACAATGAATAGTGCTGTATCAAGACAGATGGTGAGAGAAGAAATCCATGGCTATGTAGCAATACACCATAAGCCATGCTCGCTTCAGGTCACTTCTAACAGCACCAAACAGAAAGCAATGAAATGAGATGAGCTGGAACCATAAACAACATACACTTAAAAAAATTATGTAATGACATCTGGGAAAGTTTGCTGATTAACAACTGGTTGATGAACGGACTGACTGCATCCAAAGTGGTGAAACAAGAGGTTGATGAGGGGGAAGACGTGGATACACAACCACTGGGCTACCAGGGCAAAGGTCTGGTTTGAGTCTGCTCCATTAGGGAGACATCCATTTTGGGACAACAACCCCCAGTCTTACTGAAGTTTGATTGTTGTAATGTACTCTTTGAGATGGACCTAAGTACACTTAAATGTTCTTGAAGTTAAGCAAAAACCTTAAAACTCACATTTTGGTGCATGGAAGTAAAATGTAAGATTAAAAACATGATACTTGACTTGTGAAAGCCTTAAACAGTGGTTGAACTGAATATTCCATGATTGCCATGAGGTTTTGACCCAACGAACGTCGTGAGAGTGACTCAAGCCAGAACATGCCAAAGACCTTACTTGCTGGTAGAGTTGCGGCCTCGGTGCCGAGTTCTCGATCATAGTGTGAATCATGAAGATTAGAGGCTCATTCTCCTTCGTCTAGCAGAGCGCCAAGAAGAAAGAGGATACAACGGTGTAATAACACAGCAGTACATGTTGCTTGAAGGATCAGGCACTGTTTAATGGCTGATGTTCACAAGCTGGATACTGGTACTAACCCTCCTCCTCTCTTTAAACCCAGGATATACATTACTTTCCATTGAAATTCACCACTGTGGCTGGGGAAGTAGCTTGGGAAGGCAACAAAAAAGTGTCCTGAGATAACTTTGTTAAAATTTGGCACTATTTAAATTAAACTACATTGAAAATTAAACATTTTACTCAAGTGCAGAGGTTTTAACATATGTTTAAGGGCCATTCTGTGTTTGTATCAGCTCATTTATTGCAAATAATACTGGTATTTGTAATAAATTAGCTTTATATTGAAAATTTTCCAAAGCACACTATAGGTTTCACATTCTTCAACGTATTTCCATGCCGGCAGCGATTGGTTTATTCCAGTACATGATGAACTACAGGTCTTCACAGATCCACTAGGTTTGTAGCAAATGAGACATGACCAAGGACCCAGGTTGGTCCAGGTCAAGATTATCTTCAGTCTAAATAGGTTGGGTAGGATACTGCTGATTCAGCATAGGACTGTCCTCATGTCCCTGTTGGATTCTCAAACTTAATTTATTTAGGATGGTTTCACGTAGATTTCCCACAGGTCCATCTTGATTTGACATTTTAGATTGCTCAAGACTTGAAACCTATGATTGAAATAAATGTCCAAGTTATATCTTTAAGGTGTGGTAATGTTACAAAAACCAGTTACAAAAGTATTCTGGAATAAAAAAAAGATGATACTCTAATTATTACCAAGCAAGTTTTAAGCAAATTTGAAAGTAAAAGTATGCTTTATTATTACCACTTGGGTTTTATTTTGGTAGTTCTGGCCATTGGTTCTATCTGTTAGGACCACTTTATACTAATATTGATCTCAGAGCAGCATTGCCAAAAATAGGTCCAACATCTGCATTCAGATCAGACAGGTGGTAAACAAATCCTTAAACCAAGGTGAAGAGTTATTACCCAAACTGTCCATCACAGTTTAAAGACCCACTTCTTCTGGTTCAACTCACTGTCTTTACTTTAGTTGTACACATACGTGCTTTTCCTGAGCAATAGGGGATTATTACTGATGTTTGAGGTGCAAAGAGCCTGCATGACCTGCATGACCTGCATAACCTGCATGATCGTCTGACTGCTCATGTTTCTTGACCTGTCAAACCTTTTTTTATTGATGTTGCCACATTCAGCAGTTACTTTGAGGAGTATGGTGTTATCATAACATACAGAACAAAGTTGTAATAAAACAGTAGTTCCTGCAAGGGGACTGTGTAAACATACAGACATGAATTTAAATGAAAGACTGACTGGAAGTTGGAACAATATTACGTTTAAATGGTTTGGAAAGTGGTGGTTCATGTGATTTAGAATAAACAGACAGTGAATGGATTGTTCCACTACTTTTGATGTACATGAACCCAGATAACTGAATGATACACATTGGACTGAACCTTTAGGAGGTTCATTTAGCATCCAAACCGCTAACCACGCCCTACACAGCCTGTCCAAGGCCAGCTGCTCCCTGAAGCACATGACCTTTTCAGAGCCGAGCAGTCGTATCCAATAATGCAGGAACTGCAGGAAGGTGAGTTTTAACCCACAGGCTAAAATTAAACAACACATTCAGATGCCTGCCACGATCACGGTATGCCTTTGTGAACTGTGGACCGCTCATGTTTTTCTTGCAATTAGCCCGGCAGCCTGAGCATGCTGCAATACAATGTTAGTGCAATTCTAACATTGATACCAGTAAGAGTTGAGGCAGATAAATACTCAACATTGTGGCTATACACCACAGTCATCTTAAACATATCTGACTGAATTCCTGCTCTTATCTTAATTTCCTATGAAGCCTCTGTGTAAATAGAATTTTGTTGTCTGGCTGTTCTTGTTTTCAGTGTACAAGGCTGACATTTGCAAACAATCAGAGAGGTTGAGTGCTGCTGTACTAGGCTACATACAAATAAGGCTGTGAGTGATGTTTAATACAGCTCCAAGCAGTGTGCAAATATAGAGGTTGTGAATTAATTGTAAATTAGCTATCCATCACAGAGCTAGCCAATGTGTATTCATATTGTAGCTAACCTGTTATGGTGCAATTACTGGTTTTAGTTTTTATAATGATTTCTTATCTTCCAGACTGCCATTAGTTTTGTTTCATTCCAGTATGGTATTAAAATCAACAGCTCAGAAAGTGACTTCACTCAAGTAGGTAGACCCGAATGGCTGCAATGGGTTACTCTTTTGTAAGCTCTGGGTATCCCTTCTCCACACAGCACCAAAACTGTATCAGTGATGTCTCTGAAAACTGCAGCATGAAGCCACAGTCTGTCGACAGGTCGATGAGGCTCTCATGGAGTCGCTCTGGTGCTGTATCAATGCTGCTGGGCATTAAAGGCCTGCGTATCCAGTCATGTAGTAAGACTTGGAATGCATTTAAAAGTTTGGCCAGAAAGAAATCTGCAGTCTTTGCCACAGACTGGTGCTTAGATGCCTCTGTAGGAGTGCAGGTTTCATCCCCTGGTTTGACAGTATCTCTCCACACAGGAAACAAAGGTTTCCATGTCTTGTGGACGGCCATGTTTTTTTGTATTAGCTATTTTGGGTTTAACAGTTAAACTAGAATGTTGTCTAGACTGTCTGTAAAAACCAGCAAATTTAGAGGTTCATTTTGACATTTTCTTTATTTGTCTGAAATTAAAGGGGAATGTATATTCATTACAACACGTGTTGATACATTTACTAATAAGATAGGACCTTTATAAAATGTAGATTTTTGCCTTCCACACACGAGGGTTTTTAACACAATCATATTCACATTTTTCTAAGTGTATATGACTATTTGTCCTCTGCATTTATTTTCATAGCTCATGATTTCAGTGCTGATAATCAGCAGGCTCATCAGCATGAATGCAGCAATAAAATCACATAACTTTGACGAATAAAAATTAAATTGAACATGATATGATATGTATGCTACCTGCAGGTTACCTTATCTAAAAAAGTACGATATGTATTAGAAAATAGTCACAATGTACAAAAAAACCCCACCAGTCTGGTCCTCTATCTTAACTAGAAAAGTCAACACAGGCCTTTAGAAAGCATTTTAGAAAGTGGTCAAACTGGAATATAGAGCTACAACTGCTGCGGTAAGGCTCAAGAGCAACTTGAGCTAACGTCATTTGAAATTTCAAGGTCAGTAGATAGTTTGTTTAGATTAAAGGCAAAGAGCTACAGAATAAAAACAGAGACAGAAATAGAGATAGATAGAGAAATTATCATAAATATACATGTATATTGTCTAAAAGGTAAGTAAACCTTAGCTTTCAGTGAGGGAAATATAAGGGTTAAAAAGTTCTAATGCCTCGCAAAATAATTTGTTTGATTCAAATTTTGGAAACAGGAGTTAGCTAAGAAGTCCTCACCTGGCTGTCCAGGTAAATAAGGTTCCTCTGGAGGTGATGGGAAAGAACATCAGTCTGCAGTAGCCGCAGAAGAAGGAAGAGAAGAAGAAGGAAAAGTAAGGCCACTGTTGCTAGAGATGGACAGAGGCAGACAGGAGAACGAGGAAGAGGACAGAGCAAGGGAAGGAAAAAGGGAGTCAAAGGCACATTTGAACAGGAAGGAAGAGATCACAAAGAGAAGGCGGAGAATGTGATGACAGAATAAGTTAAAAGGCAGCGCTGCATATGTAATTTTGCATCATTGTCTATTTGTCAGTGAGAATAAACTTAAACATGTTTTATTGGCCTATCATAATCTTTTCCTTACTATACCATAGTTGCAATGCACTGATATTGTACAAAGAAAGAATTTGCACTGCTGAAAAGATGCAGCTGGATTCATTGTTCCTACTCAGGTATTTTGTTCATAACACCTGCAGGACATGGAGGGCTGGAAGATACTTTCAGTAGCAATTTACAGCCAACAAATCAGACTAGTTATGTGGATATGATTTTAAAAATGTTTGAAAGAGTCATTCTCTCTTCACATAGCTGGTGTTTTCAAGTAAGAAGAAGATATATTACTTTATAGTAATGCAAAAAAAAAAGAAAAGTTAAGCGCTAACACCATATTACCATATCCAAAAATCCCAAATGATACAGTATCTAGTCTCATATCACAGTATTATTATTTATCTCTATATATTTTATTGGTCAGCTCACATACATATTGTTAAGCTATCACTAGTCAGCATACACATTCAGCGATATAAATCATAACATTTACAAAACTTAAACACACCCTAAACACACAACAGCATGCTGCACTGCATACCAATTTAAGCTGCTATACCAGACATGCTGACACCTATTGTACATGCATTATAACATACTGTTCTCTGTCTGCCAAATAAGCTAGTTAAGAACGTAACACAGCACGCTGATGGTTTCAAACCAGCACTCATTGTGTTCTCTAAGCATAAAGGAGACAACAGATTCCACGTCGTCTGATGAGTCGGCTCCGACACATCCATGCTGTCCTGGCTCACAAGCGCACAGAGACCTCAAGCCGACATGCATGGACAGGAGTAGTGTTCCCATGCAAAAATAAACACGCAAACACACACATACTGGTGCAAAAGAAAGCCAATAAATCCACGCATCAATCCCCAACACAACTACACCTCCTTCAGCCTGCAGTTACATTAATGCCAGGACAATGCTCCAAAATTAAATTGAATTTGGGATGTTCACATACCAAATGGCAGCTTTCTCTATTCAGATAAAAATGTCTTGTGAAAAGAAAAATCTTTTTAGTTTGGAAGTTGGTTTTCTTGCAAATTTTCCTTCTGTGCAAGCCAGCATCCGCTTACAATATTTGGTAAACTAATATGAGTTCTGGTCCTAAGGTGAATCTTATGGTACTTTTATGTTCTGGTCATATTTTTGTGGTAATAGATGTTTATCAAAGGTTTATCAGCATGTTCTGCTGCACTTAACCATAGAAACATTTATGTAAGGATCTCGTATGGTCATTTCTTTAGCTATGGCTTGAGGCACTTTGTCCTGCCTCAGCATTCAGCGTGCTGGAAGAAGCTTGCCAAAGTCATTACAATTCATCCATCAACATAAACGTCTGCATCAAATATCATGGCAGTTTATCTTAAAATGTCAACCAGTCGGTGGATGCAAGGCAGTGGACCATCAAAGTCAGGAGGATCCATCGTCTGGGAACCATGAATGTAGTCCGAACCACATTCTGTGCCAGTGTATCTTCATGCTGCTAGATGGACAGTTAAGGGACCACCAAAGTCATTGGGATTCATGCTGTTGGGGCCCTGAATGTCTTGACAATCTGCCCAACAGTGGTTGAGATATTTCAGTCTGTACCAAAATGGTGGACCATTCGACTTTAACTGCCACACAAAAAGAAAGTGCTTGAGTCGTGGTGCGTATACTTGCTTTAGCTCACCGAACCTTTCAGAACCCACAAAAGCAATTTCATTTGGAGAAAACTACGCAAGGAAGCTTGCCTTGCCTTCACACATAAACACACAGAATATGGGATTTAGACTGCTTGGTTGGGAAAGCACAAAGGCCTGCATGCACACTCATACTGTATACACTCAGTGCTGACCTTAGCGTTGGGCCCCTCCATACCCAGGGCCATTAGCTGAGCTACTGTGTGTTCCCGCAGGCTGGTGAGCTCCGCCTGCTGCCGGCGGAGCTTGATCAGGAGCAGGGTCAGCTCCTCGGGCTGCACAGAGCAACACAGAGGAGAGAAGAAGAACTGCCACACTGACCACATCAACATCACCCGTCCACTGGTTGAAACATGAGGGAGTTCCACTGCTGATAAATTGTCCAGTAAAATGTATATAATACGATACAACTTCAAATGCATTTAAGAAAGCCTCGGAGAAGGATCTAGGACTGAAGTCATAGGCAAGACATGTGAGGCTTGCATTTGAACTACTCATGATGATTCAGGAAATGTGAGTTGATACAATTTAGAACAATAATAGATTTTTCTTGGCCACTACAGGACAGAAACACTTCACAACAAGCTAACAGAACACAAACCTGACATATTAAGGCTTTATGAAGTTGTTCTGGCTAACATGTTATGAAACAATTGCCCATTTACACATCTAGCAGATACAGCACACCATTACCAACCTCTCTGCCGCTTGGTGCTGGGCAGGTAGTGTACGGTGCTAAAGTGCAGTAAAACCACAACAATAAGCTAAAAGGTCTGTGATGATTCTCTCTGGGTTCATCACTGCAAGTTAACACTTTCACATTACATGTTGTCATTTGACTCATGGGTAATAAATAATATTGATTAGTGTGACTTTAAAGCTGCTTTCACAGCCCACATCCTAACTATTTCAGTTTAGTCTTACTGTTCTCATGTGGAGCACTGAAAGAGACAGACATTTCCCTGAGGAGATGGTGAAGACCAAAACAAAGCTAAAAGAAGATTATTGAATGCTAACGCTGCTCTGTGTCTACTAGCTGTAAAAACAGGCAACACATTCCCCATAGAAACTGTATGAGTGTTAAGGTTAGATGTTATTTACAGCTCGTTAAGGTTTATATTATATATTATTGCTGATAACTAGTTGAACCAGGTATAGGGCTGAACAGGTGTGATATCCAGGCCCCTGTCTGCACTCTTACCCAATCCTTCAAATTGAAAAAGATTCCTACATTTGACATGAGGCTAAATGAAATAGGTATCATACTGCATCTGGAGAAAATTCTATATAATATTTCAACCACATAGGGAATGCTCCTGAAAAATGTGGTACTTACTGGCCACCGTCTGTTAGCTGCTTGATTTATTACATGGCAGAAATCTGGGTCAAAACATCTTCGTGTTACCACCTTCTACATTCAGTTGCATTGTCAGTTTACAAATCTGCTAGAAGATTTCAATTATAGGTTCATAGATGGACTGGTACACACAAACACTGCAGACACAAATACAAACACAGGCAGGTCTCTCACACACACACACACACACACACACACACACACACACACACACAAACACACCGCTTATCTTCATTTGTGACACAGGGAAATGAGGGAACACAACTGTGACAAAACAGCACACTGCAAAAGCTGTGTGGAAAATTACTGGACACATTTTTTTTCATCAAGCTGTCGAGGCACTCGACTGCTGTCAAGCAATCACAATATTATCCACAGCACGCTTCCGACTGAAATATCAGTCCTCACGCTTGATTGCTGTTGCTTCAATTTGAGAGAAAATAAAATTTCACTTGCTGCATTGTGTGTGTGTGTGTGTGCGCATGCTGTTAATATATAATTACATTGGTCTTGCTAAGACAAGTGGAAAAAACTGCAGCTGAGATAGACATGTGAGCTGTGTATCAATGAGTGTGTGCGCAATGGACACAAGAGGCTGTTTTATATTTGTGTATATGCTCTCACAGTTCTCTTTACTTTTTCTGAGAGTTTACTGAACGCAGTCAGCTGAATGTCATTGTGTGGGGTGTGTGTGGGGAGAAGGGGTGCACTCTTAACACTCACTGTCTTGCCTTGCAGGGACTGTGGGGTGATGGTCTGAGGAGGGACGCCGGCTGCAATCGATCGTCGGTCCAGTGAGTATCCGTACTGTGGGGGAGAGGGAACGGAATGAGTTTGACAGAAGTCACTTTCACTTAGTTCAGTTCAGGCGCTCTTGATTCAGTTTAGTTCATTTAAAATGATTTAAAGCAGTGACTCCCAGCATTTTTGTCAGATGTACCCTCACAGCCCTGTGAGTACCACTTCATCACCCATTATATTACAAATGTGCTCATTTGAATACATTTAAACTAGATACTATTAACAATATAAGATTGGATATATACTGTATACAGACAGTTGAACTGTCAACATTTAGGTTGGTTTGGAATTTGTATTATACTACCTCTTAGAGTGGCGGAAGCTGGATGTTTCCAATTTCTTCAAGCTAACAATTTTTCCATTATATTAAACTATTTCAGCTGTTTATCCATTACTTTTAACTACCTGTTTCTCTTTGCAATCTCTATATGTTGACATGTCTATAAAGTGTACGAGACCTACTCTATATAAAAATTCCCCCGAGATAACTTCTGTTATGATTTGGTGCTATATAAAGAAAACTACATTGAACTGAAGTGAAATTACTTCAGTTCACTTACTTCAGGGCTTCTTCACAAACTTTCCATGTACGACCTGGCAACTGACGAAATACCTCGTGGGGTACAAGCAGGTCTACCATTTGTAAGGAATCACTGATTCAAAGGGACGTACCTGAAAATATACTTGTTTTGTTCAATTATCTAGAAATAACCTACACTTGACATGACTGTTTAACATTTTCTGCAGCATGTCATGCCAGTGTTGATGATACAGTTGAGATGGTCTAGTTGTGAAGGTTGCAATCTTTTCAAAAGGTTTACACAAACAAACTGCTGTCTAGATGTTAGCTGTAGCTAGCAAACAACATTGCGTGTAAAGTTTCTTTCATTTCCTTTCAGTCTACATCCACATTGATATGTTTTAGTTTTAAAATGCGTAACTTTTGCTATGCGGATGCCCAGCACCCACACTACTGTAGCGTTTTCAAACACAGACGCTGCTGACCCTGTTTTAGTTTGAAATTTCAAAGATTGCGTTTTAGTGAGGATGGGTGGAAACAGAGACTTGCCGATGAGGCAGACTCCAACGTTTGCTTCCTGTTTGGGTCTTATTATTCCACCCAGTCATCGGTCCAAGCACAGAAATCTCTGCTCTTACTTTTCTCCATTGCTGTTCTTCATTCATGGAATTTCCTGCAACTAAGCAACCAACCGCAGAGTAGACAATCTGCTTCCTGTTTACACCGGCACGTGCATGCGATATGCATTTTCAGGCATTTAGTATGGACAAAGATCATTTCTGAAACACTCATGTGGATGGAGATCGTTTTAAAACTCTTTAAAAATGAAGACATATTAGTGTGGATGTAGCCTCAGTCTCTCTGTTTTCCTCTTGTACCTTCATAAAGTGGAGCCATAAAGCCTTTATGTGCAACTCTTTGCCCAAGTTAAAACATTTTCAGCTTACGCAAAAGAGTCTGCCTCAACTTGAGTGAGTTTTCAACTATTTGCATCAATTTGCATCCGCTTGTGTCTTTGGCATTTTATTAGAACCTGACTGATAAATCAGTCCCGCAAATAATGGTTCCCATTGTTATGCACATTCACACAATCTTACAAATTGCATTTGAGAAATGAGTGATTGGATGGTTCAAAACACTGAGACGCTGGGTTTCGGAGAACAGCCCAAAACAGAGAATGTAATTTCCCAGGTTGGTGCACTTTCTCTCGACACTACATCTTCGTAATGAAGTAATCACATTTAGCACTACAAGAACAATGCCCAGTTCACAAAGTTTCGTGTTGTGTCATATTTTGCCAATTGTGTTGACTGTCACTGTAATGTTCACAGGTCATCATGAGAACTCGATTTAACATCTACAGCTGGTTGCAAACACTGCAGCCAGGATCCTCATTAACATAAAACAAAGTCTATTATGTGAGTCAAACTCTAGAGCCATCTCACAACAATAATGTATATTTGAGACAAAGCTAAACCAAAAATGAATGGCATAATGGTATGTGGTAAATGACGGGCAGTAATGTAAGTATACATGATTTGCAGTAAATTAGCTAATGCAAGCAGACACATTTGTAATGCCCTTCAGCTGAATTGATTCACTGATAAAACCAAGAGGAAAAGCACTGCATCAAAAGAGGAACATTATTAAAATGAGACAGTAACAATAGGAAACATTCAGTCATAGCTTCATACTGCTATCTGTTTGCCAACATCTGCTTTCTTTGCTAGCAAACACAGAATGATGATTGGACTCATTTGATGGCAATGTAATTAAATGCAGCTGCTACAGTCGGCTAAAAAGAATGGACTGTATTAAAGAAATGTTTAACTAAAAAGACACAAGTAAAATACATTTCTCTCTTAATGCCATTTCTTCTCATATTCAATTATCATCACAAAGCAGGCAACTGCTCCAGGGCCCTAGATGCTAAGGGGCCCCCAAGGTCCCAGTTTCGCTCTGGCAATTATTTTGTGGATTGATTCACTGAAAATGTGTTTGGTAAAAATGCACCATTAAAGCACAATATGAAATTGAAATTAAAAGCTGCCCCTATCATATCTTATTATTGTTACGTTGATTCATATTCTTAAATTAATTTGCATTTAATAAACTTTTAACCAAATTGGGGTTTATCTGATCATCTGAGCCACAATTTCGGAATTTGCATTTCAAAAATGGGTAATTCAGTGGCTCAAAACTTTCTCCAATTAGATAAAGGGCCAGCATTTAGGTTATTGAGGAACAGGCCTAAATTGAGTGCATATATCATATTATTGTATGAAATTCGCTGCTTTCGCTGTGTGGTTATTATTTTTTAGGTTGAACTCCAGTGCCATGCCCTCTACCTTGGCGAGGTGTGTCCTGTGCCGGTGGTCCAGCGTCACATCCCCCCTGAAGACCGGTGAGGACACCTCGGACTGGGAGCTGCTGGAATTGTGAGCGGCCTGCTGGCGAGGAGGAGAGAAGGTGCTGTAGAGAGCCAAGGAGCCGTGAGACGGTGAGGTGGGGATGGAGTGCGCCACGGCATGTTCGGAGATGTTGCCCATTGTCTTTGTGCTGGGCAGGGTGCCATAATGACCCCCAGCTGGAAGCACAACAACAGGAAGAGAAAAGAAAGACCCAGTGGAGTCAGAAGCTTTTCTTTGCCAACAACATTTTCTGTGAGGGTCCTGAAATTTAAATTATATTCCAAAATAGAAAAGTCAGCCATTTCAAAAAATGTATGACATATGATATTATATTCTAACGGAGTCCTTAGCCAGCCTAAAAGCATGCCTAGTAACACTTTTTAGGCTGACATTTGCACACTAATACAAGTAATGATGGTTGCTGTCATCCTGCAAAATCAATATATACTGAAAATATATACAGTCTTTTACTGTATGTAATTGTCTTGAGTAGGACATTTCCGTTTAAAATTTTTATTTTTATGCCTGCTTGATAATCCAGCCTAGTTTCTCTCCCTGGCCCTGCCTGCTTGTCCCATTGACTTTACCCTCAGATGACGTGACACATAAACATAGCTTTGGGAAAGTGTTAAAAAAGTGTAACCTTTTAAAATCCACAATATAAAGACTTATAATTGACCTTCTTTACAGTGGGAGGTCCAGCTTACGTCTCTTTTATAATGGTGGTCTATGGGGAAAATGCTACTTGGAATGTAGGGTAGGGCAGGAAGTAGGAGCACAGTTGGCTTCTGGGAAAAAATGGCAGCAAGGCTCAACACTGTATCCAGTGGTTTTCAGGTATTCAGGGTATCCAGAGACTGCTACCAAAATCTGCTGTGACCCAATCCCAAATTGTTGCTAAGAAAATAATAAGGCCACACAACTAGCACTGACTGGCAAACTTGAATCACAAAGAAAGGAAGTCTTGAGAAAATATGAATAAAAATACAAATGACATGCCAGTATATTTGCATTGTCATGACAAGGATGTTGCTAGTTGTCTACCCTGCTAACCCTCTGAGCCAACTATAGGCTAGTAAGGCAAATCTGCACTTGAAAAAAAAACAAGCTACCCTGCTATTGTTCCTACTGTAGGACAGGAAGTAGTATTGTATCTATGGAATCTGTACCTGTTGGCTGAGCCAGACTTTGCCTGGAGAAGGCCTGCCTCTGCTGCCACTCATACAGCTGCCACATGGTGTCGTCCCTCATTGACCTCCTCTTCTCCGCCGTGGCGACGGTGCTGGTGGAGGCGGGGCGGAGGGCCCGGTCATAAACGGAGCCCGCCACGCTGCAGATGCTGTCGGGCCTCATCATGCTGTTGCGGGGCAGCGTGCGATAACCCTCTGGGTAGCGGGGCACAATCTGAGCGCGGTGGCTGGGCATGTTCCTGGGTAAGGTCTGGTAGGACGTAACACTGGAAGAGAAAGCAGACAAACTGATGGGAAATTGTACTCACTAATCACCACAGATCAAGTCCTCCCTCTCCTGCAAAAGAAAAAGAGCCCTGTTGATGGAGGAGGCCAAGAAGGCGAAGAGGGAGAGTGATAAAAACACAAGATGGATCGATGGAGATAGCTCCGAGACTTGAGAGAGAACCAACACTCAGTTGGCATGAGGACTGAGTCCTGGTTCTGTACAAAAATGAATTCCAAAGTTCAGAGGAAGCTACTATGAGACTCAAATTAATATTTAGTATTTTGTCCTGGAACGTACCTACATGTGACTACCAGGTTGTATGCCTGTATTCCACTGCGGCTCAGCAAGGAAACATGTCCAGGGGAACACAAACAGGGAATTTCGTTCTCAAAAGACTGTAACTTTGGAAGATACCACCTTGATTGGGTTAACTCAGACATTGAGCAGTGGAGTCCCGCAACAAAGGAATCAATTCATGGCCAGCATGGAAAGGGGGAATTATTACAGCAACAAATAATTCTTTCAACACACCTTTAATATGTGATTACTGTATTAAGATAGACTGCATCCTATCCTTTAACCCTATCTGCTTCCACACAGTCAAACTAAACAGAAAAAATATAAAACTTAAAGTATTCTTCAATTGTGTAAGAACACGATACATCAAGGTTTTTAATCCCACCCTCTACTGTTATTGAGAGGTTTGTTAGTCCACCAGAATTTACTGGTGATCAGAAGGGGAATGCTCAAGGGCAAAGCAAACAAAGCACAATATTTAGTTTCTAAATCACAAAACATCCCAGTGATGTTGGACAGGTCAGGTAAGAAAGTACTGCTACAAATAAGCAAAGGACAGAGTAGCAGAGATATTTCAGTCTTTCGTTATAGAGGAAGGCAGCAGCACAAATCAACTGAACTTTGCAGGAACTAAAAAAGGTGCAAATAACTGAATAAATTAACATGTGAGTCATTGTTTGAACCAGTCAGTGACTTATGAATCTTGCAGTGCAGCAGAAGATGAGTTTAACATAAAACACGTCTCTGTGTTTATGTCTAGAAAGACATTTACTTCCTTTGCACCAATCAAGACAACAAAAACAACAGCTGATATTAAACTTGTGGGTTTGATTAGAGCGTTACTTGACATTTAAGACTTACTAAGACTTTCTTAGTTACACGCAGCACCCATACTCATGCATTTTAATGTGGTTACTTACAGTACTTACCTAATACAGTGAAGAATACTGGACAAGAACAAGGACAAAAGGCAACCACGCATTCCACATAAACACCTGCACTGTTATCCAGCAGCCAGTGAGTCAATGCCTTTAATAATGGTGAACTGAATAGAAACCAGCATAATTATCTGGATGTGTGTGCCTTGACATGTATGGTGTGCTTGACTGGCTTTAATTATCAAACTAACTCTGCTTCACTTTCACTTTGGCTTTGACCTGGGAACATGGAGTAATGAGGAGCTCGGTATCATTACAGCCATTAGTAGCTAATCATAAAATGGACACCTTGATTCTCTAGGACTGTGACTTTGACCTTATGAGTCCACAGGGAGATATATTATGGTCGTTGTCACTCTGACTGCCTATCACCATTCGTCACCTGGATGGGTAGAGCATCATAGTCTTCTCACAGTTTGTCTCATTTAACCTTTGCATTCAGCAGCGAGACTAATACCCTGATCTGCATCGTCTGTACAATGAGCAGGCATGGACTGATTGAGCATGTTTTAGTTAATTTAATTCAAAATGTCAGACTCAGAATCAGCTTTATTGGCCACACATACAAGGAATCTGACTCCGGTTTGTCGTTGCTCTCAATGTATTTACACAGAAATAGACAAGAACAACAAAGCTAAGCAAAGGTAAACATAAACATTTAACTATTATGTACATACAAGTAGGTAGAAAACAATATCAATATTTATAAAAACTACATATATAAAAGCAGCAATGAACAACAGCATACAGTGTCTATATGCAAATCAAACTGTTCCTGTAAATTGTAAACAATAATACAACTGTAATGATACAGAGTTCAATTAGTGCTGAGATAAATACTGAAAGATGAATGTATCAAGTCACTAAAGTAGGTGGATATGTGTGTATACATGTCAACAGACAGTATATCATGATTAGATTCATTTTGATGATGGAATCTATGTTGGAAGGCCACTTTAGGTCCTGGGAGATTGTGGATCCCAAAAACTTGAAGGCTTCCACAGAAGACACAGTGCTGTGGAGTATGGTGATGGGGAGCAGGGGGTGGGGAAGTCCACTGTCATCTCCATCTTTTGAGCGGGTGCAGACTCGTCACAGGCGGATCCAGTCAGTGTAGAGGGAGAAGAGCAGGGGTAAGAACATACATCCCTGCTGACTGTCTGGTTGCTGGATGTGATTTGTCTCACTTGCTGCAGGGAAGTGTGTGACAGGTGGACCTGGCACAGTGAGCTGGGTGACTTTGGAGAGGAGGACAGTTTGGGATGATGGTGTTGAAAGATGAAGTACAGAAAGAAGATCCTTGCGTATGTCCCCTGGGGTATCAAGGTGTTGCAGGATGTAGTGCAGTCCCATTTTGACTGCATCATCCACTGACCTGTTTGTCCAGTAGGACCA
>JAVQJL010070297.1:0-22384 GCA_036024295.1 Nannoperca obscura
TGTGTGTGTGTAACCAAAAAGTATTATGTTTTTATATTATTATCCATTATTTCCAGGAATCAGGCCCAGAGCTATCATAACATAGATATGGCTTGGTCACTATCAGTACAGACAATATACACATACACACACACACAGGAACAGGAAGGGAACAGAGAGTACTTCCTTTAGGCTCTATGAGGCCCACCTTTCCTCTGTACTGTGTGTGTGTGTGTAAGAAAGAGAGAGAGAGAGGTGGACAGACCGACTAAGTCAGAGAGAGACAGGGTGGGGGCAAAAGTGCTTTTGTTACACAAGTCCTGATTTCGTAAGAGGCCAGAGATTCTTTACATCGTCCTTTTCTTGTTTCGTGTGTGAGATGAGCAAGTTCATGTCCTCTGGGCTCTATTTTCTCTTCCCAAATCTCAAACCCCTAGAGCATAAAGTCTGACAGTTTCAAAGACGTGGACAAAGAGAGGCTTGGCTTTACTGTGGTGAGGGAGAGGAAACAGAAAAGGTGTTTTTAGAAGTGTAGAGAGGAGACAGTGAGGAGGAAAGGGTGGAGACAAGGTGGAAGTACAGATGGTTAAATTGAAGGAAGGGATGGGAAGAAATGGAAGGAAAGAGACTGACGCACCTGTTAACCGAGAACAAGAGACAGAACTGAAGCAGAATCTGTTGTGGAGGTTTTACCTGGCAGTTTGCTCATACAGCAGTTTGGAAGTGGGTTTGGACTTTCTGTCTTTAGAGGTTCTGTCCACCCACTTATGATCGTTTTAAACCATTACAGGGTGTATTGCATAATTGCCCATTTCATGTATTTGTTTTGTCTTTAAACCAAGTCCTGACATAGTGCCATTGTTGTCGGAGACTAAAGTAACTAATCAATAAATATTTTCAAGATTCTATTTTTCTCAAAGGCATTTAAAAGGTTTGGATAAATCCCATATGACAGTAGGACACAACATCTTTCTGTCAGTGCAGACTTGTATTTTTCTCTTTTCCTCAAACTCCTCTTATGCACAAACACACACACATTTGTGTCTTGTCTTTCATCTTGCTTTCTTTTCTTGTCTCTCTCTCTCTCTCGTGTCGCACAACTTTCTGACCCCTCCTCTCCACAGTGTTCAAGTGCGTGCTTTGTATATTTTTACTCCATGGCTTGCATTCTTTCTCATGCTAAATTAATGTTGTTCTTGTGTGCTGCTGTTGGCACTCTTTGTAGATTATATTATATGCATATGCATGTTGTAGGTTTTACTTTTGTTTCGGTGCATTTTCTGGAAGCTTCTTGATCTCGAGTGTGTTGTGGGTGTTATAATGCTGCCTTGCTCCATTCTTGGCTCAGACTTGTTTTTCTTGGCATCTGTTTAAAGAGTGTGAGTGTGTTATCAAAAAGATCAACTGTTTGCTACAGTTTCAGGAACACAGCATTTTCTTCTCTTTTGTTTTTATAGTAGTTACTGTATAATTAGTTGCATAACCTCTCCCTGTTTTTTTTTTTTTTGTAGGACTGAATAATTAATTATAAAGATATTTTACAATTGCAGTTTAAGTTACTGGAATATGCAACTTAAAAGAAGCTCCAGAGTCCCGAACAAGAAATTGTGCAGCATAGAATACCTCGAGTTTTCCAAGATAGAGGCTCTGCTACTAAGAATCAAACCAGAGTCTCTACAGGAGTGGGCAAGTGTGTGTTTTTTTTAACCTATTACCTACACCAACGCCCCTACAATAAATCATTAAAAGGTGTGGAAAAAAATAAAAACATTCTGTGTTGCAGTTGCAAGTGTTATATCATCATTATCATTTAGCGGTAATGTAGGCATGGACAGTTAATGTGGCACGGGCGCTTGACTTGTGAAGTCAGTTTTATGTATAAAACCTAAATCACTAATCACACATTTGCCTCAATGAGCCACACAACTTAGGACACCTCTAGTTTCAAGAAACCTCTAGAAAGTTACATTTAAACTGCACTGTGTAGCACTGCCGAACAATGCTCCAAAGTACTTTAACTTAATTTAAAATACTATAGAAAAGATACACAATTTAAATCGTATTCATAAATAAAATCAGATGTTGTTATCAGAGTTATTGATTACTGCGCTGTTGGCACTTTGTATGAACCGTAGGACAAAAGCTATCATCCATTTGGTATTAAGTAATTGTGGCATCTAAATGTGGATATATGACTATGACACAGCTTTGTGCAGTCCTACTATGTGTGTGCATGCATGCGTGCGTGCAGGAAACCGTGCAACAGAAATACAGTCCTACACAGAGACTTTGTCTTTGTCTTTTGTGATTGCTGCTCGATCCCTCTGGCTGCGACAAGAGACTGCAGCAAGCAGCTGGAGGAGAGACGTTGCTTCTTTATCTCTCCTCCTGCTCTTGTCCTCTGCCTTTGATCTCCCTCTCTTCGCTCCTTTTTCTCACCTCTCCTCAGGCTGTTTCGTATTGTGCTCCATTGTCCATCTGGAACTCTGTTCCCTTTGCACTTCAGGTGTGTGTGGGCGTGCTTGTGTGTGTGTGTTTGTGTGTGTGTGTGCATGCGCCGGAGTCACAGATCAAGTTGCTGTTCATTTCTGGAGCAGGAGATCATTTCAAGTGTCAGCCCGCATTCCTAGTTGTCCCCATTGTTATTTATTACACAATACCATTTCTTTTGAAGACAGGAAATGCAATCCTTCCCTGGGATGGTGCCAACAGAACCTCTGTCTGCATGTGTGGATTAGCCAGCGAGTGTGTGTGTGTGTGTGTGTGTGTGTGTGTGCTGCATTTGCTTTGTAGGAGAAACGTTTTAATCTTAAGTAATAGGGGTCGCATTCTGGATTTCTGAGGTCAATAACAGTATTTTATCAAATCTGTATGTTTCAGTTGATATGACTTTTTAAACATTAACACATTTTTCATTATGATAGCTTAAACTTGGTCAGTGAAGTGAAGAGAACAACAATATTCTTTATAATATTGACATTTTACAGATAAAAATTTAATTTGTCAATGCTCTCTGGTGGACAAAAAAGTTATTGTTGACATGTCTGTCATTTTTTGTTTCTTATCAGACGTCCTATTCACAGAAACCAATATAATATATAAAATAGGCCCATGATATCTGAACAGCTGACTGTATCTGTCGTCCTTTATTGAACACAGTTATATGGTTCTCTTCCTTGGTATGTGATGCTTAGATAAAGGCTTTTTCTGTCATCAGAGTCTGCACGCGGCACACCGTGAATATACAAATACTGTAGACCGATGCATCACACTCATTTTATTGCCTGTTGGTGCTCATCCAATGTCTTCACTCCCTAAAAAACGCCTTCCAACAGTTTTGTGGTCGCCTCACTTTCAGTTTTTTTTCCCCTCTCTCTTTTCCTCACTCAGGAGGCGGTGGGGAGGGTTTGTCTGAAGGAGAGAGGACGGGACGTGCTGGTGTTGCGGAGAGTGACATCATCAGTGACGTCGCCATCGGACCGGCCCTCTCCCACATCGTCAGGGGGCGGGTCCAGAGAGGAGGACTGCGACAAGAGGTCAGTCCCTCCTCCTACATAAAGAGCCCTCAGCGCTCCAAATCGACAGTGGCAAAAACCATAATCATAGCACTCCTCCCTCTTTTCCCTTTTTTTTTTTTTTACTTTGGCATCTCAAGTTGCAACCACACACTCTTGCATGTACATGCAAACTGAGTGTGTGTGTGTGTGTGTGTGTGTGTGTGTGTGTGTCTAAGTTAATGTATGCTTTAGCTTCTGGCACAGAGCGGGAGGAAGAGAATGGCTTTTTTTGTTTTCAGCTGAAAGGATGAAGATTACACCAAGACTGGTTTACTTCCTTCTACAAATCAGTGTATGCTTGTACAAGTTTGTGTACAAGTGCATTTTCTCAAAGTCAGTTTCTTTGTGCAGTATCTTTGTTTGTGTGTATTTAAGCCAGTATGTGCCAAGACCTAAGGCACAAAGCAGGGAGTGTCAGTGACAGGCAGGTTAAGTGGGTGTGTGTGTGTGTATACAACGCTCAGCATCTTTAGTAGCAATCAGTTCCCTCTGAATGCAACTGTAGGAGCTGTCAGAGAGAGGGTTTTAATCTCTGGAGCTCTTAGCTTACGGGGGGCCAGACGACAAGGCTCTTTACCCCACAGGACAGCACCCTTCCCGGGTATGCAAAGCTTAGATGAGAGCTGATCCTCCGGAAGTGTTTAGATATGAAGATGACAACCGAGCTAGCAACGCTTGCCAAGGCAGAAGAGGACATAGATGATGATGACGACAGTGAAGATGAGGATAGCAATCATGATGAAGAAGGGAGCACATCAGAAATCTGTACATTTGATGTTCCCCATTTTCGCTACATTGACGACGACGATGTGGAGAATAAGGAAGAGGAGATGGGAGGATGGAGTAATGGAAGTGGTCGCACTTGTTGGTCATTCCCTAGTGAGGAACATTTTTGCAACTCTTCGTCTTACAGGTATGTGGTGGTGTCGGGGACGCCGCTCAAGATCTTGGAGCATCTGCTAAGTGACCTGCGGTTGGACGACCAAAGAGGAGCACCAGAGAGCAGGGAGAGCGGTGAGTTTGTCGATACACGCACCACCTCACACACACACACACGTGTGAACACACATCTCATAAACACTGTGCACACAGACACATCTGTGAGGGGGCATCCATTGACATAATGTGGCTGTAACTCCATTAAAAGACAGAAACATTTAGATAGAAAGAAAACAAAAGTTAGTGAAAAATCATTTGTCATAGAAATAAAGCAGTTAAGATGTTTGTCTCTGATGTTTGTCCAAAGGTGTATTTAAAACGAAGCAACTCTCTACCCTCTAATTTCAAGGAATTTCATTTTCAGTGCCACAAAACAAGTTGCAACACAGCCCAACCTGGACTTGTCTTTTTCTCTTTCATTTTTCCAAAGTGGGTTCAAACCTGGGAGATATGTACTCCCCCTCGAATAAACATTCTGTGTGTGTGTGGCTGCATGACTCAGTCAGCCCTCATACCACATCCAGGTGCGTCGGACTCCAGCCATGTCATTGCCTGTAAATATGAGTAACGTTCAAGAGGTTAAATGCTCTAATGATTTTGTGCAACGTTTCCCTCGGGGTGCTGTCAGCATTTCTGCTGCAAACTATTTCAGTGGTTTGTTAACCGTCATATCTCATTTTCACAATCCTCAAGTCCACAGTACCTTATAGCTACTGGGTTTTTTGACAGTGCAGCAATTAGAGTACAGCTATACTGATTTACCTCTAAAAAATAGTTTTATAGCTGTGTAGTTTGCTCATAAACCACATTAAAAATAAGGCTGCAGCTAATGATTATTTTCATTTTGATTTATCTTGACTCTTTTTGCATTAGTTAATCATTTTGAATGTATAAAAAAGTAGTAAAGAAGGAGAGAAAAGCTGATCAATAAATCAACTAATCGACTAATCAATAAATCAACCAACTGTTTCAGTAAAAGTTAAACGTTGATGTGAGTTGACTTAGGTTGTAATGTTGATTACAGTATGTGCCCTATTTATCTTAAAATATTAATGCAAGATCATCTTACATGCTTGTTTCATTTTATTTATGCAGGAAAGTAAAAATACAAAACAATTTTGTCATAGTCAGTGGATCTCAACTTTTTTTCTAATTAAATCCAGTATGATTATGGAGCTCTGTTCCAGTAAAATACTTTTATCACACAGGGACTGAGGGATATCTGGGTCTTAACATGTATTTTATAGAACCTAGTCTTTCCTGTCTGCGTTGTTTTTAAGACAAAGCGTCTTTATGTATCAATTCTTCAGCACCACCAGTTCCCAGCAGTCCACAGGGAGCCATCTCACTGAATTGCAGGAAGCAAACGAAGAAAGAGGGAGAGATGAATGTAAAGGAGAGAGAGAGAGAACTGAGATGGTCTTTGTGGAGGAAGACCGCCTGATATTTATTCACTCAAAAGAGAAAAGACACATTTTTTCTTCCTAAGACCCGGGTTGATTTATTTTTTTGTGGGTGCAGAGGAAGAGGAAGAAGCAGGGATGCAGATTAAGAGCGTATGTACATTGTTGGCTGTCTCTGTGTCTGTGTGCGTTGAATAAGCATGAGAGGTGGTGTGTGTGTGTGTGTGTGTGTGTGTGTGCGTGTGTGTGCGTGTTGGCCCTCTGGGGTCGTGCTGAGCATCGGTGTGCCGTTTTAGCAGGCTTAGCTGTGCAGCATGTTGAACAGGCTCTAACACGCTTCCATAGAGAGAGAGAGCGATTACCCAAACCACCCCTCCCCATGTACACATAAAAACACACAACAAAAAACACAGCAGCAGATTATGGCGATTAGTTCTGCACACACACATTTTCTCTCTTTTCCCTTTCTCTCTCACATGAGATAAAGTCCCCAAGGTCATAACTGAACAAGTTATTCATCAGGGTGCTGTGTGTGTGTGTGTGTGTGTGTATGTGTGCGTTTGGGGTGTGAATTGCTGTGTCTATGAGTGTATGAGGCTTGACTTTGTGTGCGCCAGCGGGCAAATGCAGAGGGCATATGTTGAAGATGAAAATGGATATTTATCATCACAGAAAGCGGAGAGAGGGCGGGCGTAGGAGGGGAGTAGTATTGGGAGGAAATGGAACTGGCGAGAAGGAGGGGGAAAAAAGGGATGAAGGGAAGTGGGGGAGGACAATTTGGGATGAAGAGAGAGTGTGAGAGGGAAATTTATAAGGAAAAAAAGACTGATAGCTAGTCAAGAAGGAGCTCTACAAGAGAAAAAGGGCTCAATAAAAAAATTGGAAATGAAAGGAAGTCATGAGGGTTTTGAAAAAGTGATAAGCTCAGTCAGACCTGCCTAAAAATATTTCTTGAGAAAAATTATGTTTTTATTTCTAAAGAGAAGACAGTTGATCAAATATTAATGCCGCGGCCTCTGCTCAGTCTTCTATAATTGATTTCTTTGCTCTCTGCCCGACAGAGCCATATTTGGGTCACACATTTTCCCTGGGAAAGAGTTTGACAACACACACACACACACACACACACACACACACACACACACACACACACACACACACTGCAGCTCCCTTACACCACCAACAATGGCTCATTACCCATCTGCCATGAGGGCAGTTTATACTCGGTTCTTACCCATTGAACACCTGCTGAGTCTCTCTCTCACACACACACACACACACACACACACACACACACACACACACTCTTGCCATGTTGCTTGCACATTACTTTGCTCTACTCTAATACATGTCTTAGTTTTTGAAGTTGTTAAGAATATGAGCCAATGTATCTCTTTATAGTGATATAAATGTTTGCTTTCTCGTAAGTCATGGTTTCAAATCTCAAGTAGTTTTTATAACATTAAATATTCTTGACAAAATAAGCAGCACTCTTGGGAAAATCATATTGTATATTTTATTATCAATGAATGGAAGTCCATTATTCACTCTCCATGTAGCTCTGTTTTGGTCTCCACCAACTCCTGAAGGAACTAACTGTCTCTTTAGCTGCTAAATTCTCTGGTATGATCACTAACTAGTTGCTGTGTCTGAAAACAGTGGGGAGAGTGGGCAGAGTGACCCAACATAGTAAAGTTGTGTGCCAGAAAAACTAAACAATGATCTGACCGAAGCTATAAAGCCGCAGAGTTGGTAATTCTTTGTGGGTTCACTACGAGGGACCCTTTCACATATACACATAGTCTATTTGTAATGTGGCTGACACAAAGAAGATACAATTCATTAGTACATAATGTAGATGGAGGGAGTCTAGGGTGAAGTCAGGGACAAAGACTAAAATATACTTCCATGTGACTGATGTGTTTTCTGTGTTTCAGAAATGCTGCTGGATGACTTCCTGTTGACCTACCTAGTGTTCATGTCCACCCATGACCTCTGTCAGGCCCTGCTGGGACAATATCCTTACTGGCAATCGCACACATAATCACACAGACACACACACACACACATCCTTTCAGCCTCCACACACTCCTTCGTTGTCTCCTTGACTGCTCTCACCTATAGCACTGCCCGCTGCAGGGGCCAGGAGGAGGGCAAAGACACCCTCTTCAGGAAGCGTAAGGTACTGCAGCTGGTGTCCCACTGGAGCAGGCTCAACAAGGACTTTCTCAAGGATGAGGAGCACGTCAGGAGCTTCATGAAGGTGCGTCACTACTCGCCTTCATCACCACATCTGAGCTTTCTTCTCAGTCTCTCTTTTATTTCAATGGTTTCATGAATTTGATCTTCTCAAACGTGTCACTGAGGAACATAAGAAGTCACATTCATCTTCATTTGTCTATCTGTCTTGTTCTAAAATGGGGTTTGTCCTTCTTCAAGTTCTGTAAGACAGGACATCTAACGTTTTTTGGAGACAGAGAGCTTAAAACCGTGTGTGTGTGTGTGTGTGTGTGTCTTCCCTGATCTTTTTGTTTGCTGCATCTCCTGTTGAACTGAACTGTGTTTCAGCTTTCTCCCACAGGGAAACCATGTTGATGTTTTTATCTCATCCTTCTGACAAAGCAATAAGAAAGGAAAACCTACAGGCACTTTCATTGTGTATCATATGAGGAGTAAGGGGTATTGTAACAACCAGGAGAATCATTCACACCTTCTATAATTATTATTATTAAGTATTCTGTCACTTACGTACAACATACAATATCCACACACGACATTCATGGCCATTGAAAACACATGAAGATTCTCAGTGTCACATTATCACATTTCACATGACAAATCCTGCTTGTATCCACCGTGTTCCTGCTATATTTTGACATGGTCTGCTGAATTGGATTTGAATCCCTGTGACAGCCGTGTCACAGGGATTCAAATCAGAGCAACAGACAAACACACACACACACACACGCACTCATCCACAACAAGCACACACTCTCACCAATCACTTGTCCCCCCGTAACCTGGCGGCTCCATAGCTCGGTGCCGGGTTGCCATGGAAACCAAAGTGCGAGGGTTGGCATGGGTATAATCTCATATGGAGTGCGTAACCCAGGTGATAGTTGCCTAGTAACAGAGGAATGAGAGGGGAATTGGGATGGGAGGCTATGGTGGGTCAATGACAGCGATAAGCAGGTGTGTGTGTGTGTGTGTGTGTGTGTGTGTGTGTGTGTGTGTCTCCCTGCAAGTTGTTACTGCCTCCTGAGCTTTCATGCTACTTACTAATTCTCGGGCATGCACAGACACTATAGAGCGTGCCTAGTCACCCATTAAAGTACAAGGCTCAGAATCTGTCTTATGTTTCTTAAATGTAATCTACCTACACAGCATAATTTACACTTGATGATACTCAGCAAATGAGCTGCACAGACTATAATGTTAATGCCATATTGTGTTATTTTGTTTAAATCATCAGCATGACCTCAGTTGTATGTCATACCTAATCTTTGCCTCTTTGTCTTTGACCTTGTCATTGTTTCACTAATAAACAGCAGTGCTTATGAACAGTAGCATTTATTGACAATGTGCTCACCTCTGTCATCAATACATATTTTGAAATAAAGGACTACATTCCTTTTTTTACCCAATAATAATTCTGACAAGTTAAGATGTAACAGGATAGCAGAGTCAAAGTCTGAGAACATCCAAAGACTGAGATATTGACATCTTATTCCTGCAGCCAGTTAGCACCATTTCTGATGTCCCAAACAAACAAACAAATATTTGACCATCAATCAACATGAGATTGTGGTTGTGATGTCATGGACCTTGATTTTCTTCTCTCTCTCTCGCTCTCGCGCTCTCGCTCTCTCTCTCAGACCCTGTACCGGTGTGTTTTAGAAGATCTTTATGAGTTCCCCACGCTGGAGAAAGACCTGAAGGAGTTCCAGAAACTTCTGCGGCGCAGACAGTAAGTGTGTTTTTCTGTGCACAAGGGCTTTGTTCTCTGTATTAAATATGACCGCCTGTAACTGTGTGTCTTATTTTCCCATGCCTACCTGCAGCTGTCCTCACTGTTGTGCTTGTGTTTCTTTCTTGTAGCACTGTGGATGACTGCCCTCCAAACCAAAAGGTAAGCCAGAGAGAGGGGTGGATGAAAGGGAATATTTACTACATCCATGCTGCTTGACACTATATTTATATTTAATATTTTGTAAATATATATACTATATATTTTACTAGACTTTATGTTATAAATAACAAAACAAAATTACAAGAATAATAAGATTCTAAGTACCAATTCCGGCACTTCAATTAGTCACTCATGCCAATAGTATAAAGAATTAGAATCAATTAAACTTTACATTGTAAAACAAGGCACTTAAGCCCATAGAGGTTCAACTGTGATGGTTAAATCTGAGCTCTGTAGGCGTTGATACAGATGTTATTGGTGCATCACAATATTCAGGAAACAATATCTACAATATTATACATCTTCATGTTTCTTCTGCTGTCTCTCTGTCAGAGTAAACAAATGTATCAGCAGTTGAGTTTGAAGGAAAACTGTTTGCAGCTCAGAAGTCCACCAACTGACACTAGAGAGGGTGAGTAACAGACAATTGTGCGTAATGACCGCCTGTAAGTTTTAATTTCACTGTGCAAATGCAAATTGCTTAAATACGTGTTCAGATTTTTTGTCTGAGTACTTGACAAAAATTAACTCGTCTCTGTAAATACTTGATGTTTCCTGCATCTGCTTCATTGTGATTTTACAATATTTCATTGTTTTGGTTTGAGCTATTTACCGTTAAACATTTTTTCCGTGTGTGTCTCAGTTATTTGTTGTGTGTACGTGAGCACTGACTCTTACCTGAGTGTCCACACACACCCCTCACTGGAGGCCCACGAGCTGCTGAGGATTGTGGGTATGAAGATGGACAGAGCAGAAGAAGACATAGTGCTCGCTGTGGTCTCGCAAACTGGAGGTACACACACAAACACACAAAAGCAATGCATACACAATATATAGTCAACACATAAACACACGTTTAAATCATTTTCTACACCACCGGTTTCCCCTCACAGCCTTGTCAGATTCAATGACGTACTCGCTCACCAATATAATGCAATGATCATATGGGCCTTTTGTGAATGTCTTATGAACTGGATTTTATTTTATAATTACGTAAAAGTCAATATCTTAACTATTTAAACTGTTTATTCATTTCTTGTATTTGTCCATTATGTGGACAAATAAGATAGTTTACTGTTTCGTTTAGTACAAGTACCTGTTGGGAGTCACTCAGTTCTGTACTCTAAATTATTATCATTATGTCTCACTCCTTCTTCTTTTTGTTTACACGTGTCTCTGCAGAGCGGAGGGTGTTACAGCCCAGTGACTGTGTGTATTCAGAGTCTCTGACCCCACAGGGAAAGCTCATGGCCTGTCGCAGGGATCTCACTGAGATCTTGGTACGTAACTGCAGTGTTCTGTTTGTGCTTCTGTCCTTCTGTTAAAGTCAATCTTTCCAATTTGTCATATTAAGTATTGATGCTGAAGATACAGCTTGCAGGTTTAAATACAAACACGATCTCGCAAATATATTACTTTTCTGGCGTTTTCTGCCTTTTGATATTCTTGGTAGCCTCTATATAATCTTCTGGCTAATTCAGGCATGAAAATGAATATTTAAACTCCCCAACTTAAACTTTTTCACAGTGTTACGATGAGTCATGCATTATTAGCAAGCCGGGGAGAAAAAAGACCAGCTGATTATCAACTCTGACTCAATAGGAGAAAAAAGGTGTGAGCCACAATTATTTTGTTGTTGCGCAACCGTGACAGCAGGATTTGAAAGTGCTGCATCAGGGCAAAGCGTTGTTCCGTAATGGCATGTTTCTCACAGTGGAGCTTCAAATGTGAATCCTTAAACATTTTTGCAATATTGGGCATTTTAAAACAAAACTGCAGTTCTAGGAAGTTTGGTTTCCTGTTGATAGGTATATTTAGAAGCCTGTCATTAACAAACAGATCCTCTTGACCAATTTAAAAAATCTACTGTCCAACTAGTAGGCTGCTAGGCATGGAATATTTAGTTTTAGTTAGCATACTGGGAGGCTACTAGGCAGCAATTGTCAGGGTGAACAATCAGAATTGGAGGGACCTGTAACCAGAGTTGGGCAGAACAATTCACCGCTCCCCTCTCAGCTTTCCCTTCTGCTTGTCTGTAGGTTGGAGGCACTTGTTGTAATGGCTCTGTGCTATACTGTTTCCTTTGTATGTTGTGTTATTTGATTCCCCTGACAGCCTCATTGTTCTTAGGTTTATTATGAAGGTGAGATATTGTCGCTATCATTTTAGGTTATTTAGAGAGAGCTCAGTTTTGTGTATACATTGTTTTTCTATGTACTAACTGAACGTTCCTTTGTGTGTGCAGCCTCCTTTAACGGACAGTGCTGAGCTAAGCAGGAGGTCAGTGCGACTCTTAGGTATTAACACCTGGGACGTGGCAGCTGCTCTCACACACCTGGACTGGAGCCTTTTCAAATCCATCCACGAGGTATACACACTCTCTCGTGCGCGCGCACACACACACACACACACACAAGCAAATATATGCATGTGGTGTGTGCACATAGTTCATAATTCATATTCATGATAGGGATTGCTGGAACATAAGCATTCAAGATGCAACCGCGCTACCAGACTTGCTGGATCATGAGTACAGAAAGTTTTCTTGCAGCTCAGCGTCTGTCAGGAAGAGCTGAATATTTGTGAAAATGGGGAAGCATAGTATAGATAAAGAAACGCAGGCTGATACTTACAATGTGGATGTTAATTAATCTTTAGGAAATCTATACAATCTTTAGTGTTTGATTCCCATTTGTAAATGTGAGCATTTGCTGCGCTATATGATGGACATATGGTTGACAAAACTAGCAATATTAAAGCGATAGCACACACTTAAGCTGTCTTTTTTAGCTTTCATGGGTACTTGTTGCATTCCTTAAATTTGCAATGTGAGAGAGTTCTAGTTGACTTTGTGGTTGCAGTTACACTTTAAGATGTCACCTTGAGCTCTGAAAATGTGTGACTGGACTAAATGATTAGTCAAATATTCCAAAAAGAAATGGATAGATGAGACGGTAATGAAAATAATGGTGAGGTACCTAAGGTACAGGAAGTATTTATTTTGGGGTGCATTTTTCTAAAAAGCTTAATGCCTGTCACTCACACCCTTCCTTCCGTCCACATGCAGCAGGAGCTGGTGTACTACACCCTCAGCCGTGCTCCTGGTAGCGGCCACGCGGCGGCGCTCTCAGTCCTGCTCCAGCGCTGTAACGAGGTCCAGCAGTGGGTCATGTCCGAGGTGCTCATGTGTGTGTCGCTCAACAAGAGAGTGCAGCTGCTCAAGAAGTTCATCAAGATCGCAGCTCAGTAAGAACATAAATACGAATGTACACAAATAAAAGTGCATGTAGTGTGAAGAGTATCAAGATTTCTATGTATTATCATCATTTTCACACCTTTGTTTATTTGTAGTTGTAAAGCCCAAAGAAATTTGAACTCTGCATTTGCCATCATCATGGGTCTTAACACGGCAGCTGTCAGCCGACTCAACCAAACCTGGGAAGTAAGTGTGTGTATGTGTGTGTGTGTTGTTGCATTTAGTGTGTTTATACACATAGCTTTGTATTTTAAATCGAATTCTGACCAAACACCTTCCTTTCAGAAATGTCCGGGCAAGTTCAAGAAGCTTTTCTCAGAGTTGGAGCTCATCACGGTGAGACTTCCCCAGCAGAGAGAGAGAGAGATAGATGCAGAGCATGAAACATGTTCCTCTTTTTATTTGATAATCACATTTTAAAATCTCTTCTCCTTTTCTAATCCTTTCCTTTCTCCACCTTCCCTCCGTCTTTCTTCAGGATCCATCTCTGAACCACAAAGCTTATAGGGAAGCCTTCAAGAGGATGAAACCTCCCAAGATCCCTTTCATGCCTCTTCTCCTGAAAGGTATCGTCTCTAACCCCTCTAAACATGCACACACAGACACATGCATGCACTTCATTGTTTTGGTGAATGAACCCTTACTGCACTTGTCCCCTGCTCTTAGATATCACCTTTATCCATGAGGGAAATAAGACTTTCCATGACAACCTGGTCAACTTTGAGAAGCTGGTGAGTTCAGTCTGTAAAGTTTTTCAGTGTTTGAGTTTCAAAATGCAACAAAGGCCACATATTAAATGAGTGAGATGAATGTTATACTACAGTAACTACATTCATAACAGAACGAGATGCATCAATAAATGCAATAATTTTATATACCGCTCTTTTCCAAAGCACGTTACAATTTGCCTCTCATTCACACACTCTCAGTGAGCTACCATGCAAAGTGCTGGCCTAACCAGCGGGAGCAATTTGGGTTTCGGTGTCTTGCCCAAGGACACTTTGACATGTGGACATGAGGAGCTGGGGATCCAACTGCCAACCCTGCGATTAGCGGACAACCAGCTCTGCCTACTGAGCCACAGCTGCTCCCATCATATGTTTGTTTCACAGTAATTTATCAGAGCAGCATGTCGCCAAAAAGATTGAAAACTTTCAAATGTTTTTTTTTTTAAGTTGAGAGAAGAAAATATAAACAGCCCAGTCAGTCAGAATCAGGTGTGTTAGGAAATAAATCACTGCTGCACTGCAGGTCAGACACAGGCCGAAAATAGACACACATTTTACCCATTAGATTTTTGCATTAAAACGTCAGAGGAAGTAAAGATTAATCAACAGTCACGTAACACTGCAGACATTTATTACTGTAGTTATTTAGTTTTTTCCTGCAGAGAGAATTTAACGGCAGCCACCTTGCTTAAATTCCTTGTTGTCATTTTTAAAACCTTTTATCAGAGATAATCCAGCCTGTTTCAAGAGAGTTGCTTTAAATGCATCACTGCCAACTTTAACTAGATCTTCTCCTGGGTGGCGCGAGGAGATAAACAAACAGGATTACTGGCTTGCTAATCAGTTCTGGTCATTTAAATAAATACATAAACATAATTCACATTAATGGAAAGGGGTCAGTTTGTCAGGTCTGAGAGTAGAAAACTGCTGCAGGAGGTGGTGACCAATGATGGAGAGTCAGAGTGCTTGTTTGTTACAGATCAGGGAGTTGACTGATTGATAGAAACCTTTATTTGTACAATACGGGGGAAATTCATTGAGACCAAGCTCTATTTTGCAAGATTGCCACGCCAAGCGGCAACTTTCACCTCGGTGCACCATCTCTAAAAGGAAAAAGATTTACAGTTTTATCTTCATAAAGATAAAAGAGGTCAGTGTTCAGTAGGTGACAGCTGAGCTAGCGGCTGAGTTCGGTACTGCGCTGATGCAACGTGTCTTCTTCTCTCAAACCAACAGCATATGATCGCAGACACGGTGAGAATGATTCGCCACTGCCAAAGTGACCAGCCAGGTGAGTCTTCTCTCTTCTGAGTGAAGTCAGTTGGTGCAATGATTTTAAATAATCAGATAATAAAATAATAAGATAGGCTAAGTGTCGGTGGATCTTCAGGCACGTTGTCTCCCCTCTTGTGACAAACTTTTGATGTTGAATGATGTTTGGATCCATTCGTTGTGAGGAATCTACCGCCATCTGCAGCTGAGTTAGTGTACTGCACCTGTACCTGCGTCTGTTGTCTCTCCCACTCCGATTTCTCCTACAGTTTCTAAGCAACCGTTCCCAGACAGTCTTATTCTCTTTCTATGGCCATAATATAGTTTGTGTTTTTGAGTCCCTCAGAAAAACTCTACTGTGTGACTAATGTGTCTTGTGTCTGCCTCTTAGGCAACGAGGTGATCGGGGCCGACAGTGCAGACGTGAGGTCGAGCGTTCACTACCTGCACATCATTGACAATCAGCAGACGCTTTTCGAACTGTCGCACAAACTGGAGCCACGCGCTTAAACACACACACACACAAACTCACACACACTCAGACGTACCCTCATAGACACACACACACACACACACACACACACACACACACACACAAACACTGGACACAGTGCAGTGGAGGTGGAGTGACATGCAGGACGCTTTGTACAGCAAAATGTCACACACTTGCATCACATCCACTGCAACCGTACACTACCAGCAGAGGTGCCAAGTGGACAATTAGGTGCCATGTGTTCTGACAAAACCCACGAAGACACAGAGCTGCACTCTGCCTGTTCTCTAAAGGCTTTATAACACTGAACGTGTGCTTATAAAGGATTCATATATAAAGTATAAGAACTGCAGCAAGAGGGGAGGTTTGTCAAACTGAGACGGAGAGTAGAGGAGGCTGTAATTAGTTTGTATAGTATCTAATGGACTGAATATGCCCTCGTTTTTGTTCTTGTGATGAGCTTTTAGTTATTTATCAGCCTGTTCAGCAGGTGGAATGTTCCTATTTTTTGTCAACAAGGACTTGACAGCATCTTCATCATTTCAGTTACAAACACAAAACCAACATAGGGGAGTAAGACTTGTTTATAACCTGATGGCCAAAATCTGCCCCGTCAGTGGACTTATATGATTTACTCTGCCTCGTGCTGCATGTATATCCAGGATACATGCCATAGTTATTTAGGTGTATGATGTAGATCTTGGTTATTGTGTGGTGGCATATTATGTAATACAAGCAGCAGCCAGTGCTGAAGCAGTACAACACGCATACCTACCAGTGAGGTGACAAAAGGTGTAACATTAACAGTGTATATTATCTGGCATGTGAAGGAGGCATTGTGAGAGCTTTCTATTGACTGACTGTGACGTTTGATACACTTAAGCTCTCCTGAATGTGCCAGAGTTCAAAAACTGTTGATGAATAGTGAATAGTGAATAGTTTTTGGTTCTCCTTGCTTTTTTTTTTTTTTTTTTCATTTTAGAGTCCTGGTTGACTTTTAGCCAAACACTCCTCATGCACTCTTCTCTATGATGTTTCTGTGTGAATAGATAATGATCATTTTACATTGTACTGTAAATAATATGGACCTTTTGACATTTTTCAGTGCCAAATGTCACATGGAGTCCTGCAGCACAGACGTACTATAGAGCTCTTCATTTATTTAGGAATCAGTGTCTTTTCCTTTTCTTTATTAAATCACAGAATTTGATTTCCTTGAATGAGCCCTGGATCGACGTCAGGTCTTTGATCATGTAACGCAGATCTGACTCCTCGCAGACACTCTTTCTGACATTATGATGACTGATTTCAGGGTGCGCGATGGTATCCCACTCACCCCGGGTTGCTATGGAAACACAGCCCAATCATAGAGAGATTTTTCTTTCCTTTATATTCAGCGGGTTATATTACGTTAACAAATAAGTCAAAACACTGCACCACAGACCTTTTGTTAAGAAATGGCTTCATTCAATCAAATCATGTTCGTGGGGAGATGTTGACATTGTGATTCATTCTCACTGACTGAAAACAGGGTGTGGACAGAATAACCTAAGCTCAAGGGCACAGACTTTCTCTGTTACAGGCTGTCTGGTGGGATTTTTACAGCTTTGGTTCACCCATTAACTACAGTTATCACTCTAACATTGGTTCTCATTATTTTGTCCATCCAACTGCATACTCGCTGGGAAAATGATCCTTTGTGAACCAAACAAATCCTCTTCCTGTTGACACGGCCATGACCTTTGATAAACCTATTTGTTATTCAAAGCAGTGAGGGGGACAAGCCTGTCTTGGTAATAAAATTCACTCAGTAGTTAGACTGCAGTCACCAGGAAGGAAATGCAGCATGGCACAAGGGGAATCATTCAGAAAGGATATGATAAAGATGACGATGATACAACCATGAGCAGTCTCCACAGCTGTGTGTAGTGTTGGTGTTATTTTGTCCTTTCCCTGTGGCTAGTCACTTCAGTGGTACATTTCTGCCCAGTAGGAGGAAACGTTCCAAGGCAAGATTCCTAAATGTTATGTAGCGATGTTTGGATAGTTACACAACATGGGGGTAAAGTGCAATACAGTAGAAATGTTGTTGCCACAAGTGTTTCGTCGTCATTTCAACAAGTCTTTCAGAGCACACCACAACTGGTTCATTACGAGACGATTTCAAGGCGAAGACTCACTTTTGAACATAATTGTTGTGTTACGAGCAGCGTAGTCATTGTCTTTTAAAGATTCCTGTAGATGCTCTGGCACTGAATGTGGAGCCAGTTTTGTGGACACTGTTATAGTCAGTCACCCAAATGGACACAAATTTAACAATTTTGATAGTATGTGGATGTAAAATCTGAACAAATACTGAAGAAGTCTGTTTAGTGTCCTGGAAGTGTTGCTTGAGATTTTACATGCAAGTGTTGACATTGTTCCTCTCCAGGAGTTATTTATAGCCACACATATGAACCATTTAAGATTATAAGAATAACATTTACAAATAAATACCAAGTCAGTGATTCTTCGACTGCTGTTGCTGATAAATCAGAGCCATGATCTGTTCGTATTCAGTGTCACAGAAAGGCCTTGTGGTAGTCATTTTTACTATTAACCTGTACATGACGCACACATGCACAAACACACCTCTGCTCGTTGTGTTCAAAGAGCAGAACATTTGTGCTATACTAGTTATTTATTGTAATATATTGTTTATTTATGTATTTTTGAGGTGACAAAGTTTATGTGCCATGTAAAGAGGTTCAACAATGCAAGTTCTTGAGAGGATAAGATGCTGGAATGTAAAAGTACTTGTTACGTTTTGTGGCCACTAGAGGGCAGCAAAAGAGCAGGTCAGTGTGATGAGGCTCGTCTCTTTCCTGCTGTAATGGACAAGAAACCAACAGGAAGGTGTTTTTAGTGTTTTATCGGCCGTCGTCGCGACTGTGTAAAGTTACATTTTTTGTAGCAATGTTGTTTAAAACCTGTTTGCATGTTAAAACAAAAAACACAGAGTTCACAATGCAAGAGAGGACACATTGAAGGCTTTGTACTATTGTAATATTGTTGATGTGTAAATATATGCCCATGTTTGGTATGTTGTTATTATTTATCAGTTGTAAATGAAAAGAAAACCACAAAGCAATACGTCTCCCCTCGTGTCCCCTCAACCTTCTAACAGCTGAAGCCACATGTCTTTTCTAAAGCTGCGTTTTACTATGTCACAATTTGACTGAAATTAATAAATTATAGGTTTTATGTGACTCCACGTGAGCTTGTCGTCTTTTTTTGGCTTATGTTCAGATACTGTGTAGTTGTGTCCAGCTGAAAGTGTTTGCCGTGTGCATTTGACCAATGATTACAGACACCCTCTCTGAAGCCTATAAAAGAAAACCGTCTGTCACCGATCTCTGCAAGAGCTCCACTGTGTCAGAGGGAGACAACCTGGTGTCTGGAGGAACAGCATTTCAATTCATATCAAATCACTAATCAAGAACTTTGATCACACGGATGGACGCATCTGGATTGGACTTTTTTTTTTTATATCTTCCAGCCCACCACTTTACACTGTCATGGCTCCTCTTGACCTACTGAGATATTTATACTTCATTTCACATTGAACAAAGGTTTTTATTTCATATTTTTAGAATTGCTAGCAGAGCTGTACCGGACACAGTACTGAAAGAACTGAAGAGAACCTTCATAATGTTTAGATGTTTGGGAAGAATGTATTCGGGATAAATTCGAACACAGCAATTAAAGTTTTCAAGAACATGGGTAGAATAAATGTAATTCAAATGAAATTATTACACTTACTACTCTAGCCACTGCGTATGTTATCAATATACTGTATGTCCCAGAGAAGACAGGAAAGAAATATGAGTTCTCAAAGTTCACATGACAAAGGAAACAACCCAGATTAAGTACATAAATCCTACAGCTCCAGCTTTTCATAGTAGATTCCTCTTTCCAGCTGCTATCTAAATGGAAGAGAAAATCTTATTGAATGGAGAGGATGCACTCATTTTGGTTTAATGGAGCATCTCACCCGAAAAAGAAATCCAATTCTAAATCAGTAGAAAACCTGATACTTCATATCTTGACCAAGGTCTGGCAGGATACAATGTACCTTCTCATTTATCTATTAATGAATAATAGGGGTTGTTTGATGATGATGATGTTGCTATGTCTTTTACACAATGTCAAAATACACTATCAACACAAATGTTAAGGTAACACTGGAAATGTCTCTTGTTGGACCAAGCGAGAGATGTTTGTAATTTATTTCACATTAAACAAAATTTCATATTTTTAGTATAGAATAGTTAACATAGCTGTGAATGACATAACATAGAAAGACTTGTGAAGCAATGTGAAGACAACCATCATGATGAAGATGTTTGGGAGGAATACATTCACGCCTCCTCTTTTCTTTTTCTTTGTAATATATTCAAAGACACAGAACAAAACGGATCCCATTTGTGTATTAAGTGTTAGTTGACATCCACTACTTTTGGAGTTCCGGTCACGTATAGCCAATGAGATTAGTACAATTATAATGCCAAATATTAGCTAAGACCCGGACCATCTGATGAAGTCGCTTTGGGCTCACATGAATCTTAGCTGCTGGACAAGCTCCTTTTCACAAAAACGTGTACAATTTAACTGGATCTACGAAAAACCACTGTAACACAGGGGTATCGGGAGTTGTTTAGGGTTTTTCCAATGAAAAGTCCAGTGCCAAAACAAATGGAACTGAACAATTTTTTTTATTGATCTATGGCAGTTTCTAGTAAATCACCTCCCCTTGATCTAAGGGTCTTGGTCCGAAGGTCGAAGGGCAAATTGGATTGAAAGCTTTCAGTCAGTGGTACGCAATAGCTGTCGGATGTAGATATGTCTGTATTACATGGTCATTTAGGGATAGTGTATAAATGTGAATTCAACAACTGTTTATTGCTTGTCTATTATTTACTCATTTTCATTTGTATCCAAACACTCCTTGTGCATGTGTCTCAATAGACAATGATGTTTTTATTTTAATAGATAATAATTCTAATCTCTAATCTCTAAATCTCTAATCCTTTGTTGTCACCAACACTTTCCTGAATGAAAATGTAGCCAGTTTTGTGGACACTGCTACAGCAACCCAAGCTGAATCTCCAATTGATTCATATTGACAATTTACGAAGATACTGAAACTGAACGTGTTTTCCGAGTGCATTTGACCAATGCTATCACACCAACAGCGCAGACACCCTCTCTGTAGCCTATAAAAGAAAACAGCCTGACACCCGTCTCCTTCAGGGTTTTGATCCCATCCAACGGTACAGATCATCTCCGACCAATACATTGGGCCCTCCTCCTGCACCTGTCACAGAGAGATACCAACATGCTGTCGTTCCTCTTCTTGTTTGGTCTGGCTCTGGGTGCCGTCTCTCCTTCAGGTGACTACTGGGCGCAGCGAATGTATGGCAGCTGTCCCATGTTCTGGTCCAAGTTCAATGGCCGCTGCTACAAGTACATCGACGCACGTTTGACCTGGGCTGATGCAGAGCTCAGTTGTGTGTCACAGGGAGCCAACCTGGTGTCTATCCGCAGTATGGAGGAACAGAATTTCACCAAATCACTGATCAACAACTTCCAGTGCACCAAGGGACACACCTGGATTGGACTGAGTGACACCCAAAAAGAAGGCCAATGGATGTGGTCTGATGGGTCTGCAGTGGACTTTGTACTTTGGAATCCAGGACAGCCAGACAACGAACGAGAAACTGAACACTGTGTTCACAACATCTTTGATAGAGATATGAAATGGAATGATTCTCCGTGTGATTTCAGGTATTCCTTTGTTTGTGCATCTCGTTTAACCTGCTATTAGCAACTGTCGCATATGTCTGATTCAACCTGGTCACTGTTCACCTGTTGGTCTGCTGACATGCATCAGGCCTCTACAATAAAGAGACAAATGAACAGTCTGTATGTGTGTACAGAAGTCATTTCACTCATATTTTCATGAATGTTGAACATTCACATTTCACACAGGTAACTCCAGCGGATGATCAAAGGGAATATGTCCACACACAACGTATTCGAATGAAAAACGTAATTCAACCATTTAAGTTCTTCATATTATGTGGATGTAAATTCTAAAAACTAAACAGGAAGTGCTGCTCAATGCTACATGTTATTCTGGAGATTCTTGCTTTTCAGCTAAACAGCTACGTTATGCTGTAACAGTAGCACAAGTGGAAAAGAGTGTTACAGGCAGCCAACTGACTACTGTCTATTTACCAAAAGTTTGCTAACATTAGCCACAATGACCTACTGGTCATACCACACCAAATAAGGCGGTATCAACAAAACTCCTGGGGGTGTCGAGTTGAGCAACAGTGTGTTTTATTGCTATTACTGTTATACTGTACTACTGTATGTTCTCCTTCCTCCTGCTCTCTCTCTCCTGCCCCCCCCTTTCTTTCAACCCAACCGGTCGAGGCAGATGACCGCCCACCTAGAGCCTGGTTCTGCTCGAGGTTTCTACCTGTTAAAAGGGAGTTTTTCCTTGCCATTGTCGCCTAGTGCT